>VZRZ01005482.1:1182088-1239532 GCA_013398175.1 Climacteris rufus
AAAAAAAAGCCAAAAATGCATGCTGAAGAGAAGTGTCAGCAGGATGCAATATATTCCCAACAGGCTCCACAGATACAGAAAAGTCAAAAATGCAAAGCAAAACTTAAAAGTAAGCTGTTTTCTTCACTACTATTCCCCTGGCTTTATCTCAAATGTAAAAAAGAACAAGATAAACCCAAAGTTATTTGACCTTTGAACACACAAATCAATCTTGCTATGTTTTTGTACAGATGTATTCTGAAAGTAATGAATGCAGTTAGAAGTTCTTAGTCTAAAATTTTCTGAGCTCAAATTACTTTTTTGACTTATTTTTTTGCAAACTCAAAGCAAAAATGCAAATAAGATTCATCTGCAATGCATATAAAAAACGAAAAAAGTTTTATCTGCTGAATTCCTTCAAGTTCCCACAGCTGCTGCTGGAACACCCAAAGCACAAGTAAGTTTGATAGATGCTTACTTCAGTATTTTTAAAATTAAAAAAAATTACTCTAAAATTAAATTTAAAAATAATTACAAATAATTGACATTGCTTTAAAAAGATAAGGAATGGTAAGTTAAGTTTAGCTAAGGGCAACTGATAGGCTGCTGGTTCTATCTGAAGTACAATGAGCTCTTTTGAGGAGGGTTCCTCTTTCAATCCAGACACAAACACATTTCTGGTGATAATGCAGGTCATGGTCCAAATCAGAAAAATTCCTAACGGTGACTATTGAAGAGCAAGGTCCACTAATATGCTACCACTTGACAAAAAAAAAGAAATTAACAAAATTTATTTCCTAACATTACTGCCTTGATGTATAAAATGTGCTAACAACATTTCTGAGGTAAATTTGTCAACAAGGTAAGAAACATCTCAGAACAGAAAACAATTTGGAGTCATCAGAAACCATCTGAAAGTGCCAAATGAAGTGTCATCTACAGCAAAATTCTTGCAAGGATTGTTAGCAATGATTGATGTCCTACCTTCAGGACTCTGGCAACGGAGGGATTCAGGTACACCATTCACATTGGAAGAAGATCCACCATGTGGGGAGATCTATGCAAGTACACAAGAACTTGTTATTTCTCATGGTAATCACAAGGAAGAGCCATACAAAAAAGCAGCAAAGTTAACAAAAACACCCTAGAAACACCTATACAGAGTCAGCTTACTTTTCTGCTCCCCTGATGCTTTTTCTTTCTCACAGTTCATCATTACAATAATACATCATTGTCACTTACACCAATTTAAGATTCAGCCCCGATACTCCTACTTAGATAAGCAGTTGAACAGATTTCAGTAAACAGCAAAGAAAATTCCTTTCAGTTGCACCTAGAATTTTGGCCTAGGTAGCCAGGTACACCTATGATAATCAGATTTAGTTAGCAAACTACTGGGCTGTATTTTAGGGTATTATAGATGTGAAGATTTATGACATGTACAACGACTTTAAGTTAGATGTCTGACATGCATCCAGACACAGATCCAGTTTAGTAACTGTGACACTGTAAAAAACAAATATCTAAATGGTTTTGAAGTATGTCAGCTGAAGAAAACTGATTTTCCTGTACTAACAACTTAATTGGTACTCACTCTGAATGTTCATGTTTCTACTTAAAGTCATCCTGTCATACTGCCCAGAGACATATACATTAAATTTTTATTTTTAAAAGGGGTGGAGGCACAGGAATGAATGCCATAAAGAGTAAAATGTTTTGGGTGTGCTCTGTGTCTTTTATAAGCTCTCCTATTACAGTTCTGTATAGGGAATCTCCATGAAATTAAAATATATTTTAGATCACTCCCCCTCCTCTACATAACATTTCTGGCTGTTTTGTGAAGTTCCATATCTTGTTTTCTTCATGGGCTATTATAGTAATTTTCAGCACTCACCACATGAAGGATTAAAATGCTTCTCTGCCTTAAGCTCAGCGTCTGTTGAAATGGCTTTGCATGACACCGGGAATGCAAATGCAGCATTTTCCGTTCTAGCTGACATTGTCTGGTTACACTGCTGAATATTTTAAATCATTAACACTATTGTCAGGGAAAGAACTGAACTGACAGATAGGGATATTGTCTAAAGGCTCATGAAATGCTAATGAATGCTTAAGTTTCTAGTGGCAGCTGATCTGCCAAATCAGCTAAAGGTACAGTAACTAGAAGCTGTACAACTTAATTTTGCAGAGCCCCTGGAACAATGAAGTTTACTAGCATTTGGCACAGAAGTAGCATCAAACAGCAAGCAGTCAGCTACAACTCTGCTACTTGCTAATAACTTAAACCCAGGTTATGTTAATGCTGCTGTCTTTCTGAGTTATCTATTTAACAAGGATTAGGCACAAGGACATTTGAGTTAAATGGCATTTGTACAAAGTCATGAGTCAGTCTCTTAACCAGTCAGTCACATTTTCTTCAAGCATGAAGCACAGATAACAGAACAGACCATGACAAAGTATTAGTCATCAGCCTAAAATATTAGTAATCTATTCTGGGTTTTCAGTGAGTGACAATACATGGGAACATCGAGCCCACACTTCCAACTTCCTTCGGTCTTGTAATCAGGGCAGAGCGTGACTGGGCACATTCCTTCTTACCACAAGACGGAAGCAAACATTAACAGGAAAAAATGCTAAAATGAATACAAAAATAAAATAAAATAAATGTTGCTATTGTGGCTGAGGTGTTAGATCAGAATCTGAAATGGCAGGTTTAACCTTAGCTGTGCCACAACTATACATCTGGTGGGATTTTACTTTTTCTCTTATGAGAGTGTGAGGAAGGATCCACAGATATAAACCCATATTCTTTTGAAATGGAATGGTACCTTAGCTGGCAAACCTTTGCAGTCAGGTTTAGATTGCCCACGACACAAATGTTTGTGGAAACATTTGGGGATTTTTTTCCTATTGAAGGAAATATCTGACTCTTTGGTAGCTACCACGGGATGGTGCTTTCTGGAGCACCCATCTAAAGCTTTCCTGTGTCTATCCTTCTTTCATGTCTGGATAGAAATGCAGGACTTCTGCCACCCAGTTGCCAGGCATAAAAAGGTCCTGTGTACCTTGTCCTCTACACGTTCCTAATGTGCTGAAGAGACTCTGAACTGTGTGGTACACATGTATATAAACCTATATGACATAAATGAAACATTATTTATACAATCAGAACTTCATTGAGATGCTGTCAGTATTTATTATTATAATGCTTAATAGTAACAATGTTAAAGACAAACTTGATATTTTCTAGGTGATACTTAAACACCGTGGTAACCCAACTATACAGAAAATTTTAAAAATACAATTTTTAAATTAGAATTGTAGTGATTATGTCTCCATTAATTTAAGCATATATGGTAGGGCATATTTATAAATTAATGTCATGCACTTTGTTGCACTGTTCTGAAGAACTACAGAAAGATTTACCCTTTTTCCAAAGAGATTTTGAATTGCATCCTGTTGCATAAAGCATTTAGCAAACTGATGACAATGCTGAATGGGCTTCACAATAAGTGCAATACCTCAGTTTCCTCACCAGCACAAATTAGCCAGCTCTTTTTATCCACTGCATGGGCAGAAAAGATGCTGAATTGTAAATTCACCAAATTCATCAGTTAAAGAATCCCTCTGTGAACTGCTATGGCACCTCTGTCATGAGGCTGGAAAAATCACATGTAATATTCTTTACATGTAACTGCACACAAAGCACATGTGTACATATCTGAAGAGATTAAAAACCTTGATGAAGATAGGCACTAATCCTTCAAATCAGTTAAGCACATGTTTAACTTTAAGTACATTAACATTCTCATTGAAGTAAAAGGGACTACTCAATAGCTGAAAGTCAAGCAAGTACTTAAGTTATTTGTTGGATCAGGTTCTAATGCCCTTTCACTTTGGTCATTTGGTCAATCAATTGCAAAAGTAATACCAAGACAAACTCAAACACAAAGCTATTTAGTGTAATTGCCAGTCTAAGAAAGGTATCAACTGTAGAGCTTCTTTAATTGTATGATTTCTTTTTAAAAAGATTATAAATACTTTGTGGTCCTGAATTTCAAGAGGGGATAATAAACTACATCCAAGTAAGCATATGGAAGTTATGACACCACTTCTCAAGTTACACCAGTTTGCAAATTTAATCTGGTCACTGGATGATTTTTTTGGTACAAAGTGTGCAGAGTAAGAGATGTACTGGAAGAGCTAAGAACCACATCACCCCTAACAGCATTGCATAGAAATGTACACTTACAACCAAAGAAAAATGTTAAACCTTTCAATTGTCACTTGCCTACAGAATAGCAAAAGGACTCCTCCTGGTCAGTCTTCCCATGACACCAAATGCACCATTATCTTTATTTCTTAACCCAAGCACTAGATTTTTATCTCTATGGAAATTTAATAGAAAAATAAGAAACTCAACACATTTTATCCAAGAACACTGTACTGAGTAGTCATTTACTTCATGCCCATACTTGTTAATTTTTACGTCTAAATCTTCACCTTTAAACAAACCCTTTGCTAAGTGAAATGCATACTTATAGACTAATATTGGGACATTAAAAATAAACAGCCTGAATAAGAATATATAGGGTATTAGGTGCATAGTATCCATATTTGTCACTTACTGGAATAAAGAGTTCTATTTGTGTTTGTGGGGAAATTCTGTAGTGTTTACTATTATTAATACATAGTATAAATTCCTTACTTCAACATAACCTCAGAGTCTACTTTTTAAAACTCCTCTGCAAGATTGGAATGCTTGACAACAAAGTGGCTTACTGTATGTACTGAACAATTAATAGCACAAGGGCACTATGGTTGGAAGAGCTAAAAAGGACAGAAAGAAAGCCCTTTCCTCTAAAGATAAACTGTTCACAAGGAGTGTTTGCTGTGAGGAATTTTCTGTGCCTGAACATACCACTTCTTACAAGTGTTGTGAAGCAGAAGGAATTCCTGGGGACTGAAGAGATTTCTCTTTAAAGAAATAGTGATATTCAGAGAATGTGATGTAGGACTCAATGTCTGAGACTGAGAAAGGATTGCTTCTGCAATCAGTATTTTTGCAAGTTGGCTGCCTTGATGACTAGCACTATCACTTCAGCTCTATGCTGATTGTCAAACTACAAAAAGCTTAGCCAGCTTAAAATATTTTACTATAGATTAGATTTTGCTCTGGCTTCTCAAATAAAATAGCATTTAAAGTACAGTACATGTGCAGCTGCTCTGATGCTCTGCTCTTTAGAGGAAATGGAAACATCAACCCTGATTTGTTCCCTTTTTTTTGCTGCCTCAAGCTCCTACAAAACCACTATTAAGTCCTGCTGTCTCATCCTCTACAAAAATAAACATATATGATTGCTACACAATGAATCACTCAAAATATTGAACTTCCAAAGCTAGAAAACTCTTCAATACACCTTATTCTGTCACTGACAAGGTATTTATATCTACATTTTCATTCAGCTGTAGTCATAGCACCTTCTCTATACAAGTGCAGGAAGCCAGACTGCTTGTCTGAGCGGCAATGCAGTCTGAGCAACAAGGAATTATTAAACAACAGGGAAAAGCAATACTCCCCAAATAATAAAGTTGTTCCCTGTTTTCCCCATTTTCCTTATCAGACTAACCAAAACCTATTCTAGGCTAAGCAAAGTAAAATAAATGGTTTCTTAAAAGAATCTGGTTTTACATAAAACCATGCCCTCCTGTTACTGGTTTTATATTGGTATTTCCCCCAAACAGTCATTAGTACTACAACATAATCAAGAAACAGGTGTGACTGAACACCACACTTGATCCTACTGGAATTTCCCCTTGGATTCACCAGATAGCTTTCCCTATCTTTAGTCTGAGGAGCACAGCTGGGATACTCCTACTGAACAGATGCATCCTAATGGAATAAAACAAGGGGTACTCACTACTTCAGTAACTCATCAGGTCTGAGATGCTTAATTTGGTTTTGCTGTTTTCTTTGGTCATATGGGGGTGAATTATTTTATTTGAAAACCCATTAGTATCCAGCATCAATTAAATTCCAAATTGAAAAAGTCCAACAGCCTGGATGAGTGAAAGTGAATGAGGACATGTCCACTTTGGTGAGAATTGTTTGTTGCTATCACAATTATCTGTGCCTTAATGGAGCTTTAATCAGCTAAAAGCAGACAGGGCAGCAGTGGAAAAAAATGAGGCAAATTATCTCATTTCTAAACTCATAATTTCATTAAAGAAAGACAAAAGAGCGTTTGTTAAATACAGTGCAGACCAGCTGAGAGCCTCAAGCCCAGTGATTTTGGTGTCCTCTACTGTAAGCTCCATAGTGGAGCTGTCCAGACAAATTCTAAGACACACAGTTCTAATTTTCAGTGTCAGAACTACTACTGCTCTTGAAAATTATTTAACCAAACTGCTACAAATAGAATTCAAAATTAATAAAAAGCAAACAATTAAACAAATATATTAAACAAATAAATTAAATAAATCTAAATTCTTTGTCTGAATTATCACAGAAGCCTGTCAGAAAGCAGTGCCATATTCCCTGCAAAACAAAGGCTTGACAACAATTAGCATGTCAAAACCCAAATCTGAACACTATTCAAATCACGTCCCTTAGCCAGTCTCCTAATGGAGAAAATAGTTTTCCACAGAATTATGCAGCCTCTTCACAAATGCTGTGAGCACCAATAGCAGCTATTACTTGATCAGAATAATCAGTGCAAACCTTCCAGAAAGGCTGCAATTGATGATTCCATAAGAAAATTCTCCTTGAAAGGACAGCTGCACAAATGCAGCAATGAGATGCTCCGCTGTGCTCCAGACTGTTCCTTTTATTTCACTGAGCAAAAGGCACAGAGCAGCCTCCAAGAACTGTAAATGCAGCCAGTTTTTATGTGGGAGAGGAAGAGAAATCTCTTGGTGCAACACAGAAAAACCTGCCAGACATCAGGCTGCTCCCAAAGGAACCCCTCAAACACATCCAGGCAGGAAACTGGATTAAGGGGTGAAATCACATGCCACAAGAAGGGTGGTTCAGATGAAATGTAGGCAATGCCACAAGACTATAAGGTATTGAAAAGACAATACTACATTTATACAGACTGAAGGAATATAAATTACTTGGAGGATCTCTGCAGTCCACAAAACAATGGAAAATTTGGAGGGCAAATTGGCATATTCAAGCCACCATCACACGCTGCCTGTTCTTAGCTGAGTGTCCAACCCAGAGAAAACACAAAAATCTTACTTCAGATCAATTCTCTACTTCATATTAACAAAAATCATACTAGCAAGGCTACCCTCCAAAATTATAGGGGTGTTTTTTACCTTTTTCTTTTTTTTTTTTTTTTCCTCCAGCAGCACCTTAATACATTCAATGAATAATGGAATTTTGGGGGGGTTGATGGTTTTTGCACTTACCTTGAGTCCACGAAAGCTGCCTGGGCTTGTTGGTGAAGAACTGGAGGACTTTGTAGATTTTGGGGTAGATAACTGACTACTTGGGGTTCCATTAACTGGCCAAAGCAATAAAAGAAAACAAAGGGAAGAGAAGGTGAATAAAAATCAAAAGCACTAACTTGATTTTAAGCTCACTAACAAGTTATGACTCAAGTCTGCAAGCAAAAACCAAAAAGACTCCTCAGCATTTAGGAATAAATTATACATTTGCATGTCACACAACTGCACCCTGAAAATTCATGTGGCTGGATATGGGATCAAGAAGACACACAAATATTGCATTGTCATTCCAGAGATTTAAAAAGCCTGTTCTGTCCTTTGACACTGCAAGAGTTTTTGGGGGAAAAAAAAAAAAAAAGCCACAGACTTTAAAATTTACATAATAATTATGTAATAATAAATTATGTTGTATGATATCACACAACAAAATTTATAGAAAGAGGACATTTGACCCTCCTCTTCATTTTGGATCAAAGCCTTACTTTCTAGGTAGAATGTTCTACAGAACCCAAGTTTGTTTGTTTTTCCTAAGAAAAACAAATAAACAAGAAGCATTAACTCCTTGGATGACAAAGAACTTTAGCAGTGGCTCAGAAAATATTGATTCAGGGGAAAAAACACCTCCACAGGGAAAAGCTGTAGGTTATTTTTGAACTTCCAATAAGTGCAAGTGTCTGTGAAAACATACAGTAACCCCCTCTTGACTGAAAGAGTTCTTTCATTTTAAGTCCAGTTTTTTTAGAGAGGCCTCATACAAAATCTGTTATCTCTCTGATAAACTGAATGTAATTTAGGCCAGTCCTTGTATTTTTCTGACAAGAACAAACTGATGAAGTTCATTATGCAGACAGAATAGCACACTGTCCATCATAAACAAATATGATGCAATGTTATATGATGAGACATTTTCTTTTTAGCTGAATCTCATTTTTTTGTGGGAGAGAAAAACACTAGGCAGAAATTTAGGAGCTAAAAATAGTTCCTAGATGATTTAAGGTGAAAAATTATTTTTTCTGAAAGAGAAAACAACCCTGCTACATAGAAACTTAGCTTCAAATTAAATAACAGATACACCTGCACATATCCTTTATATGTAAAGGTCTGCCATGGGTTATGCATCACTTCTTTAAATAGCACTACTGGAATAATTTCACAAGTGTCCACTGACCCAGCACACCAACACTCTCTGAGTGTAGAAGATGCCTTCCAAGGACTATTTTTACAACCTGGGTGAGCCAGGCTGACTACACAACAACTTCCACAAATCCATTTCTTGCAAAAATGTCATTCTCTGGTGTATGCTGTTCAGATACAACTAAATGCTGTTTTAGCTACAGAATATGTCTATCTTGAAGTCTGTTAACTTGGTTCTGTTACAGGACTATGCTTCCAGCTTTCATCCTTCTATGATTCTTCAACACATGGTTCATTCCGCTAAAGGATGAGGATGAGGATCCTACTAAAAAGAGCCCTGTGGAGATTCCTCTTTGCCAGTGTCTTCCAAGATCCACTGCATGTGCATGGTGCACAACTGCAACAACAGTAAAAGCTGGAGTTGGCCCTGTCTACATGTAAAAATTTTGCATCTATAGGGAGTCAGCCAACTGCCTGTACTGGTTCTGGCTGGGATGGAATTAATTTTCTTCACAGCAACCAGCACAGGGCTACATTTTGGATTTGTGCTGGGAAGTGCTGAGAATACAGGGATGTTTCTGTTATTGCACAGCATCAAGGCCTTTTCTGCTCCTCACAGGGCCCACCAGAGAATAGGCTGGGGGTGCACAAGGAGCTGGGAGGGGACTCAGGACAGGGAGAGCAGGACAGCTGACCCCAACTGACCCAAGGAGTATTGCAGACCATACAGCACCATGCTCAGCACTAAAATGAGGGGGAATGTTGGGAGAGGGGTCACTGCTTGGGAACCAGCTGGGTATTGGTCAGCTGGTCATTTACATCATATGTCTTTTTAAGGTTTTACTTCTCTCTCTTTGCTATTTTCATTTTCATTGAAGTGTCACTGTTGCTATTACTATTATTATTTCAATTATTAAGCCACTCATATCTCAACCCATGAATTTTCTCACTTTTCCAATTCACTTCCTTCATCCCACTGCAGCAGAGAAGTGAGAAGTGCCTGTGTGGTGCTTGGTTGCTGGCTGAGGTTAAACCACAACACTTCTCTCTGGAGCAGCACTTCTTTTCCACTCAAAAAACCATCAATCTGTATTGGCACAAACCTGTCTGCTGCTACTGTTCTGCTGATTACTTCATGTCTATGCCAAACTTACCTTTTTAATCTATTTTCTAAGCACAAATTCTTTTGAGGTTTCTTTTGACATGCATACCAGTCTGAATACACACAAAAAATAAATCTTTTCTGTTATTGTGAAATAGTACATATAAGGCTACATGTTTGGCATATTGAAATGTTTAAAACTGAAAAATCTATTAATGGCTTCTAAATTGTTAACTTCTAGTATGGTCCAAAGTCTCAACTTATTTGCTAACCAAATTGTATGTTACTTGTTTCACAGATACTTTCACTTCAGACTGAAGGTTCCATGAGGTTTCTCAGTTTTTTTAGAACTTAGGGTGGAGTCATACAAGAAAACAAAGAAAAATAAGAAATTCCAGATAAAGATAAAAATCTATGACATGGTTTTGCACTGTTTTTTTTCAGTAACTCTTACCCCTGTCTTTTTTGCTGGCTGAAATTTTCTACTCTAATATGCTTTAGAAAACATACAAACATACTACTCCTCAGAATCCTCCTCTACTTGTAGTCAAATCATACCTTTGCAAATTTAACTCTGACACCATTAGCAGATGTCCAACAATTAAAAAGCATCATTTCACTCAAATGGCCTACTTCAACAAAACAACCAACACTCGTTATGTCTCTTTCATCAAATGCAAAATGTGTGTTTCAAGCCTGAAAATATTCACAAATACAGCAAAAAAATACAGGTAAATGGAGAGGGAGGAGAGACACTAGTGATATACAGCCATAATAGTAATGGCTCACCTGGGGATTTTGCTGAAGAATGAGCACTGGAGTAGAGGCCACCCCTCTTTACTGTACTCATATATTTGACACAAAGGAAAAAGACATTAAGGAAAGAAGTTATTAAACAGTTCTGAACATGCATGAAAGGAAAGAGTAAATAAAGGTAAGTAAAAACTACAGGGAAAAATAAAAAGGCAAGTAAATAGAAGGATAAATACCAGACATTTTGGATACATTTTTCAAATTAACCAAACCAAAGAGTGACTAAGTAGAAATGAGTAAGGAAATGACAGCACTGATATCTAAAGACTTTGCATAAAATTCACATCTGATACATATTCTACATTATCTCATTGGAGGGAACAGAATCGCATGAAACGGAGATCAGTTGCAAAACTTGCCCTTCGTGCTACATTTTTCTGCCATCCTTCTTTGAAGCTTTTCAGTTAAATATTCAAGCTTTATAAACAGATTATAAATATTCCATTTTGAAAGAACCCAAAGACATAAAATGACTTTAACCAGCATGAATTAAGCAAAACAAATATTGATGTGGAAATGAGACTATGGAACATGTTACAGTTTTGAATACACAAATAGGAGCTTACATTTATCGTTACATTCAAAAAAGAGCATCATATGTTTACATATTAACTGGTTTGATTTCAGGGCCACTTCTCCACATCTCAGGGGAAAAATTTTATGTAGAAATGAAATGCAAAGCTAAAAAAATTTAAAAACCCAAGTTCCTCCCTTTATTTATATGCATAAAAGACTCAATGGCTGGAACATATGGTGTTCAGCCAAACTGGTGGCAAAATCACAGTGTGAACACCTTTATTTGAAATTCCAAGAAGAAAAATTCCCTGTTAATGGGCAATAACATTACAGTACATCTCCTAAAATTAGTTGAAACCGTAATGTCTTGTATTCCCGACAAAATTTGGCTTATATAAGAGAAACCTTTCAAATTCAGAATTTAAGGGTATACTCTAGTTCAATGAACATGAATTAACCACATAATCGCCCTGTAGTTAATAGTCTTTAAGTGCCTTTCTGAAAACATATCCCAAGTGTACAATTAGCACAAATTAATCCAATATTCATAGACTGAAACTATTTGTGCCTGTAATTAAAAAAATAGAAACTATATTTCTTCCCAGGATTAAAAAAAAAAAAAGGCAAATTTTCTTTTAGATTGGTGTTAAATCTATGAGAGAAAATGAAAAAAGTTCTTTCTCCCTTTGAAAACAAAGCATGGCACTTGTGTCTCAGACAGAGCCAGGGTTTTTTTTTCACTTCATTAAACAAATTCTAACTTTTATGTATTTGATGTGTTCAGCTCTTTCCTAGAAGCAGTACCTGAGGCAGGGGATTTGCTCCGACGTGAAGGTCCTGGGCTTTTGGATGCAGTGTGCCTCACGCTGGAGGAGCGGGAGTAAGAGGACTTCATAACACGGCATTCTACAAAGCAAGCACGTTTTGACAACAGTTCAGTGTACAGGCTCCCTCCACACACCACTGTGGCTGTTCATGATCCAGAAAACGACCACTATTTTCCAAACATCTTCGCCCAGATGAATTAAACAGGTTTGTAAGAGCATCTCACAGCTCTAAGCTGCTCGCCATAAAAATTTATTTGAGCTACTCAAATACTGTATGTAACATTCTGCAGACAATATTTCTTCTTGAAGTTGGATTATTACTATAATTCAAGTTTGTACATATGCTGATGCCAAGGTTCTTCTGATAATTCAGTAAATTCTGCACGCTGTAATGGCAGTTCAGGACAACTGCACAGCCAGCACTATTTCCCTTCTTTTTCAAGAAACTGATGTCATGACCAATTTTTGAACAGGTGAAAAATGTCTATTGTTTCCAAAATGCTGAAACAATAGATTGCTGTCATTTACCATCATCTATAGATCATTAAATAACAACCTCAATGGGAAAGGAATCAATAAGCATATATGCATTGACATTTTAGAAACATTTTAATTCCTACAGTTAGCATCCTTAGCAAATAACTCCAAAAGGAATCATAAATTTCTCTGCCTATTTTGTCCCTGTTATTCATCATTTCAATGCCAACATCATCATGATGATACCATGTCATCGTCAAAGAAAGTCAGCTGAGTTGCATGCCCTGCCAGTTATGTTCTGCTCTGTACCTAACCTGCTTGTCTCCATTTAGATCTCCAGAGTTATTAGAGGAAGCAAGGTCCACCAAAGCTGAAGAGAAAAGGAGGAAAAAACCCTCGATCAGCAGGTTCTCAACAAGGAAATGAGCTCAATTAGTCTGTGCATTGTGTTAATGGGAAAAGACTTAAAACCTGCTAGGGAAATTAGGATTATGCCCAGACTGGGATTTGCATTGTGAATTAATATAACCATGCCCTTCCATTCCTGATTAAGAATAAAGCTGTAATAAAGCTATGTTAACTGCGTTGAAAGACACCCTTCTTGTCATCTCCACATTAGCTGAATCATAATCAAGCAGTTCTGGAAAAGTAGCACCCTGGCAAGAAAAACAGAATGGGAGCCAGCTGCATCCCCCATCCCATCCAAATGTATAGGCCAGTGGGTAGATATACATCCATACTTCTTGCTGTAACTGAACCCTTTGTAATGAAATTATGGTGTTTGTAAAAATTACAGAAACATCATGTGGTTTTGCTTTTATTAAAAACAAAAAAAAAAATCCCTCTTATTCACAACCTGAAGCTCTTCTGAAATAACCTGATTATTCTTGCCAGGGCAAGTCTTCTATACCAGAGATTAATTTTTTTTTTTAATAAAGGAAAAGTAAGGTGCTTCTACTGCTCAAATAATAAAGACAGAAAAAAACTGTCTAGTAGGACTTGTAGTGATAGGACAAGGGGAATGGATTTAAACTAAAAAAAGTGAAGATCCAGACTAGATATAAGGAAGCCATTTTTTATGGTGAGAGTGGTGGTAAATGTTTCATCCCAGGAAACATTTAAGATCAGGTTCGATGGGGTTCTGAGCAACCTGAACTCTTTCTTTTCAGATGTCCCTGCTCATTGCCAGGGGATTGGACTAGACAACCTTTAAAGGTCCCTCTCAACCCAAACCATTCTACTATTTTATGAACATGGAGAAGAAAACCCCAACATACATATGATTTGATGTTCCAAGACAAATCCAAAGCTCTCTGGTAGAGGGCTGCTTTTTCTCTTTACAGAAAAAACAACTTTAACAAACTTAAATTCGTGATCTGTCCAAGGCAGACAACACAGGCATCCAGTTTGTCACACTTCCTTCCCCAGCCCCTATAACCTCATGAAACTAAACAGGGTCAACACCTGGCCTGTAGCAGACAAGGTTGGAATGTGTAAATTACCTGGCAGGACAATTCAAGACCTGAAATAAGTGTGGTTACACATGGGATTTTTCAAAAATCTCATAAAGAAAGCAATATGGAAATTATCTTTTAGTCACAGATGCCAAAAGTGAACAGCTTTAACAGATTTTAGATTCATTAGATCCACGACTGAACCTCTTAAAATTGAATTCTGCTTTCCATGTAACTTTAGAGACAGTGTGGGTTTTGCAGGAAAATGGATCAGGTTTGTTAGTGCATTTTAACAGGCTTCCAGAACCCAGGTGATGGTTAGAAACACAGGAAAATGCATTTCCATGCATATTTTTCTGAATCACACACTTCTTGAGGGCTGGACAGGGAAGAGGGGAGGAGTTTACTATTCCAGAGGGCCCGGGATGTGCAGCCTTACCGCTGTGATCCAGCACAAAATCATCCTGAGCGTAGCGGTACTTCTCGGGCCCACACGCAATGAAGACGTCATCATCTCCAAAGAAGTCCTGCAAGCACGTCACCTGGACAGCAAAAGAGACAAAGGCAGGACTGTCAGACACTAAATCTGCAGTTAGCAGCAATTAGTAAGTTTGTCTTTACCTTTTCACAGTGATACCACCATGTTCTTTTGCAGTGACACAAACAGTGTACAATCAGTACTTAAGCTCTCTAGCAATGCAGGAAACATCAGGGCCAAAAATGTAAAATATGACTGTCCTTTACCTCTTCTCTTACCTCTAACACCTCTATTTTTCCTTATAGCTACATAAGCATGCTGATGACTTTTGCCTATAACTACACACACATGCTGATGACTTTGACAGGAACATCTGAAAACACTATTCAAATATCAAAGCTTCTTGTATTCTTACATTAATTGCTTGTGGGAAAATCTTTTGAGGTAAAGTGATTGCATCTGCATTTTTTTTAATGTTCTGAGGCATTTAATTTCCATGTTTTAATGTACTGTTCAAAAAAATAACAAAATAACTCCCCATTTTATGAAAAGATATTTCATATTCAAGAAAAAAAAAAAGAAATTGTGTCCCTTCCATGCTCTTTGGAGTTGACTGTTCTTAATTATGCCAGTAATGATGTTACAATGTACATCAAGAAGGACTGGATATCAGAAAGAAAATGTTTAACATTCTCCAAAGACCTTGAAAAAACCTCAGTCCTCAAAGTCAATAAAAATTTGTGAAGGTGATTTACCTTACCCTTGTACGGCAAAAAAGTGTTTTCAGGTAGCAAGCTATTTTTTTTTAATGCAAACTGATTAAAATTTTAATATAGAGTGGTTTCCCTTTTATTTTTAACACTGCATGCCCAAGTGAGATCTGGAAGTAAAAGCTATGTGGAAGCTAAGTAAGAATCATTTGGTAAAGCCACAAAATTGAAGAGGTAAAACAAAAAAATCGCTTTTAGAGAAACCAGCTTGTTTCCTTCCCAGATACCTGTCAACACAATTTGCATCTTTTCCCCACTGCAATAACAGCAAACATTGGCAGAACTCCAGGAAGGGGTCTCTCTACTGCCTGCAGTATTCCAGGAACACTGGGAATGCCAATGACCCTGAGCTCTCGGCAGAACTCCGGCAGGGCATTCCCCAGCAGCGCAGTTGTCATGGCAGCTCCCCCAGGAGAGCAGCCGGGTCCTCACCGCAGTGCCACTCGCAGCATTTGTGTCACTGTGCTGTGCAGCCAAAGGGCCACAGCACATTGTCATCTCACAGCTGCAGTGACAATTTGCTCCTGCTGATGAGAGACATTTTCGGCTCCGCTTGAAAATGCTGCTTCTAGTCAACCAAAGAGGTACTAGAAACTGGAATCAAAAGGCCGCACGCATTTAGAAGCAGCTTTGCTAACTTGGGCTGTATTCCTCTCTGCTCCATAACCAAGAGGACTCATCATCATTTCCACAGATTTCAGGAATCCAGCAAGCAAGCCAACGGGAAAAGCTGTGAGAAAGCATCCAGAACACTCACCCCAGCAGCACTGGCTGGACATGGGCAGAGATGTTCTGTGAGGTGCAAGTTCACACCCAAAGTCCCTAAACCTGGGCGCCACTTCCACAAGCTCTGCCTACCCACCACTGCTCCTGATGCTCTTGCAGTCCTGCTTTGAGCAGCTTGGAGTTAAATGCTGTGGTTTAGCAGTGTCTAAAATTTATCTTTCTGTTCTGATTGAAAGCATCACCTCACCTCACATCTTAACTCATCAGTCTAACATTTGAGCTGAGAGTAAGGGAGGAGAGAATGACAGATTTTATGTCAGAGTCTGGGAAATACAGAGGGATATAACTGCATGCAGCAGCATCCCTTTGTTGTCTGCAGAGCAATTCTACAAAGTAAGGCTCAGATCTGTGCACAAAAGATGACAGAGGCGCCCTTAGAAATCTACATGAAAATCTGCTGAAAATGGCTGCTAGAAACAGGAATGAATAAAGGGCTTTAAGAAACATATTAATTCCCACATATGCTTCCTCACATGTTCATGTATATGGAGTTTTCCCAGGCAAAAATATGCAGGAGTAATCCTGAGTGCCAGAGATCAGATAAGCTGCTGGAGGTGGAGACACAGCACCTTTACCTTGGAGTTCAGGCTAATGCCAGCCTCTGTGTGCTCACACACAGTGTGCCTGACCTGTGTGACTCCCACCTGTCAGTCACACTCCAAGGCAGACTTCAGCTTACTGTAAAAAATACTAAGTACACTTATAACTGAAAGCCAGATAAATGCAAATATGAGTAAGGTTTACACAGATGCTTGCTATATTCCAGCAGGGAATATTCAAAGTCCTCCTTCTCCCCCAATAATCCAGACTGTCTGCATAAAATATACAAGAAGAAAAAGATATTGAACAAGTGTATGCAACAAGGAATGTGCTAGAATTTAACAATACCAAATAACCACATATTAGGAGGTGTCCAAGTTCATGGAAATGTGTTTTCCTAGAAGTTCAACCTAATAGTTATTTTTCTAGCCTTTTATCACAACCAAGTCTAAGGAGCATCTGCCAAGGTGCAAAATGATGTTAAAATCATCTCCTACAGAATTAAAATTAATGTATACACAGCAAATAATCATAAAAGCTTTTTTCTCAGTATTCAAAAAAAAATTATTAAGAGAAAGTTGAAATTAATAACTTGTGTGCATGTGATTTTGAATGCTGCAAATCCACCATGGTCTAACTTGCAAATCACACAATTCCACTCCAAAGAATATCTGAACTTTGGTCATATAGCGGGAGTTTTTTTATTACTTTAATCAGAATTCAATCAGTTTAGAAATTTTAAGACCAAAAAATTTTGAAAACTATTTTGTTAAGTTTCATTATCAGTGGAATTTGTGCATATGAATAGCATGTCAGTTATTCCAGAAAGTTAGGGATCAAAATTTAGTTTGTCACACTAGTGTACAACAATGCTGCTCTCTTCCTGCTAATCATCTATATTCTTACCCACTCTTTGTTTTGTTACACTTAGCGCTAAAAAAACTTTTCTGTTAACTTTGCATGTTTCAATTAAAATGCTTAAATTTGTTAGACCCTCTTTATTTCTAAATACAACATCCTTTCCCAAACAAACCTTGCCTCTGTCCTACTGGTAACTCCACTGGCTTCCCTTTCTTAAAAACAAAAAAATGACTTCTTGGTGCTCCTCTGACAACTCAAGACTTCTCAGGTTGTCATGTTGCACTGCTTTTCTTCAAAATAGGTCTCTACACACAGCAGAGTAGAGCATGTGTGAATAAGACTGGATTGGATTTGTACTCAGTCCTTTCCTCAGAATCCTTTTGCTTGCATTCTCACCACAGCTTTCTGAGATGATGTGCAAACGACCCAGGCCATCACTGCTTTCTGGTGGGCTCAAAAAGGACCCCAACTGAATTAATGAAATCTTGAGAAACTGGATGAAGTTGTTTTGAAAAACACAAAGGCCTTTCTTAGAGAGGTACATATGAATAAATACCTATTATGTTACAGAAGTGGCATGACTAACAATAGTTTGCTACTGGCAAAGGCACTGCAAAATCATGCAGCCAAAAGCACAAAAGATGTGGTTTACATGCAGAAGAAACCCACAAAAACTGAGGTGTTGAAAAGGGGAGAGCAACTAATCTACTTGAAAAATCAAATTCCCAATCCACTGCTGTCTACTAGCGCAGTGCTGTAATGTCACATCCACTCATCCTATTTATCTTTTCAAACAGGCTTATCATCCTGACAAATGTTTAAAACCAAAGAAGTTTGCTCTTGCCAGAGAAATACTTCTTCAGTCAGATCAACCCACTGGATTAGAATACACAAATTGTGATCCATATGGAAATCTTTCCCATTACCATCACACATGCCTTGAAATGTAGTTTACAACAATCCCTACTCCCACCTCTAACAGAATCTAACAAACAGAAGATACATTCCTCCCCAGAAAAAAACATGAAAAATGATCAATTTTTATAGAGAGAATTACTCAGGTATTTAATGATTATCCTGGTGAAAATACAATGAAAAAAATTTGAACTAAATAAATGAAACTTTATCCAGAAAGTATTTTTCTCCAATATCCAAAAGAAAAAAAACCTCTAAAAAAAAAGAGAAACTGGAGACATGACAGTTTTATAAACACTTGAAAAATTCCTGGAAATTCAAATTCCCTGAAATCTTCAGCACAAAACAAAGTTTCATATGTGATCATATTTTAACAGCCTCCAGCCAGGAGCTTGGAGGATAAACTGTATTTATTCCAGCTCTACAAATGTGCTTCATTCTAAACATAGAAGTAAGGGCTGTAAAGACAAATAGTTTGGCTTAATTTAGTATGTCTGATTCCATTTAAGTAATCAGCTACAGGACCGCACAGTTCAAGTCTGAAGAGCCACACCCTCTGTCTGGGGAAAGCTTCTCTAGATGACAAATCCTCTACAACAGCTGAAAATGGAACTAGAACACCAAAACTGGAAAAGATGCATGAGATTATTTGCAATTGTTTTAACAATAGAAGATAAATTTGCATCTACGGACTTCAAGAAAACAGGATATGGTGCAAATATTTTAAACAGGAAGGACAACTTACGAAGCAAAAGGAAAACTAGGAAAACTGGCATGCACAGTAACAGCTGGATTTGTTAATGTGTTTTCAGCTCAGCAGCTCAGACAGGCATTGGAGGCTGAAATTCCTCAAGAAGTTTTTTTTCTCAAGAATTGCTGGAAAAAAAATGTGAACAATTTTTTAAAAGTCAGTATGACAAATCTAGGTAGAACGTCCCTGCTATTGCCTTAAGTGTGAGGGGTCTCCACATTTCCACTGGGACATGCTGTTCCTCTTTGACTGGGACAGATTACAGCCATGCTGTCCTGGCAGTTCTGTCCTCTGCCCCTTGCATCAACTTTTTTTCTGAGTAAGCAAGAGTCAAGTATCTGTTTATTTTGCCAGTCAGGTCACGCTAGCAATCATCATTTTTGTTTCCCCTTTTGAAATATGGTTAGCACTGCCACTTCCTCATCACTGCCATTCAGCTTCATTAAAATTGTTGCAGTGTTTCTGAAGCTGCCAGGCTTAAATTTCCAGGGTTTATGAGTGTCCTATGGTGCAAAATGCAAGGAAAGCACTCCTACAGAAGCAGGTCAGTTGTCTGTCTCCTTTCTCAGCTCCATCACCAACAGGAGAAGGCTTAACTTTCAAAAGGAATTTTCCTCTGGGTAGCCTCAGGAACACAAAAAGGAAGGTGAAAAGGGCATTCCCACCCTTTCCTACTGAGTACCATGATTTTAACACAGGATTTCTTACCTTGGAACTTCCCCTTGGTCTCTGCACTTTCTCAGAATAACTTGACCAAGGAAAAGGGGGGAGTGTTTAACCAATATTCTTAAGTAGTTACTAAACCATCAACACCTGTCATGACTGAAAAAAGAGGCACACCAGTACTAGATTATAGCAGCTTTTTTGCCTGATTATACTGAGTCATGTTTCCTGACATGTCTTCAGTGAGAGAATAGCCAGATGGGTAGCTAGAATACACCCAGAAAGAAGAAATACAGAGAAAAGTCAAACCAATGGGTCCATGACATGCCCCTAAAAAAAATACTGTAATTGCCTAATAATTAGTTGGTTTTTATTTAACAACCTATTCACTTTACAGAAATTATAAAGTGTTGAAGGCAACTGTGCTGAGCAACTCAGAAGCAGGCAAAAATATAAACTGTTCAAGGGCCAGAAGCCCACACTGTACACAAGAAGAGCAACAAATCCCACTGCTACATCAGATACATAGTAAACCTGGAAAATCAGGTCAAACTGATAAGATTCCTGCTGGTGTAATGAAGAATCACTTGACACTTGCAAAATCTTCTGTTCCTCACCAGCTTATGTCCTCTGTGACAGCTCTACTGTCATTCCCAGAATGCCTCTGGGAATTCCCAACATATACAAAATTACACAGCACCAAAAGAAGGGCAAGCAAGGTGCTAAGCTCTGACATAAGGATTGATAGAGCTCAAACAGTACTGAGACTAGACAAATCTGCCCAAAACAGCTACAGGATAGCCTGGGGAGTCCTGAAGTCTGAGGACATAAAACTGTGAGCTTGGTAAGACTCCAGACACCTGCATCTTTCCTACTGGCTGTAGCTATGAGGACTATGCAAGGCATCACAGTAGCTTCCCCAACAGTCAATTTCCATGGGGTCATTAGCAGACAAGAAGAAAAAAACCCCTCCTTTGTTCTTTGAAAATAATTGGAATTAGGTCAAATACCTCTTAATTTCTGATGCTCAAATGCACAATTATTTTGTCTGCAACAGAAACTTGAAATACAGATCAGATCATGCAGAAAGAATGCAAATGTAACAACTATGTTACAAAATCTAGGAATTCATTACTTCATCTTGTGTTATATGACTGTGCATCTTGACCAGATAAATTTTAAAAACTGTGATTTTTCTTTATATTAATTTCCTATATTTCTTGACAAAATAAAATTAAAAAAAAAAACTTTTTAAAACCTGGGACTTTCAGGTTTGTTTGTTTGCAATTTACTCAGCAGTGCTGAGACCTTTGTAACAGTATCAATGAACCTGCTGGTGAAAACATGTTGATGGTCCTTTTCCTCTGCAGTTAATTCGAGTAGTTCCCTTGTTTTTCAGTCTCAGTCTGCAAAATCCCTTTGAAACCCATGCAATTGGTTAACTTTAGGCTTCAGAGCAGTCCCACCACAGTCAATGAAATTACACACATTCATGAAGCTTTGCATAACCACAGCTTGTGAAAGGTCTGAGGGCCTCCTCAGTTCTGCTGGACACTGCAATAAACTATGAAATAAATCTCATTTCTAGGTCAGAGCTCCCACAAGACGCTGTCTAATTTACCATTTGAGGTTTGGCATCTCACACCCTTTTGTCTTATCCTTCAAGTTTTTATTCAATTCAGTAAACAGTGAGAGAAAACTAAGTTTGCTGTTTCTAATAATTTGTAAATGTTGAATTTGTCTGCCTTGGATAAAGGGAGCTTGTTAACCTATTTAGGAAAACAGAAAAAAGAGAAAAATACCTGAAACAAAGACCATAATGAGAGCAATTCTTCTAGGCCAGCTTCCTAAATGACTATTTAATCAGTGGCTGTGTCACATAATTACCACATAGTCACCATTAGAAAATGAACCTCTTTCCACTGATACTCCATGATGAGCAACATCAATGAAAAAAGGAGAAGAGAAACCCTTATGTCCCACAGGCAATCTAAAGAGTAGGAAAGGAAACAGAAAAGTTAAATCTTTGCCTGCTGCCTTGTAAACAGAAAAAATCTGGCAGTAAGCCCAGGGAACGCCCATTACAGTATGACAAAGCAGAAATACTGAATAAACAGACTAGGCAGGTCACCACAACTCACACAGCCCTACAGCTGTTGGCAACAGATGACAGAATAGAGCACATCTCACATTTTAGTTTTTGATCTCAATTTTTAAAAGATTCTTGCTTTTTTTTTAACATCTCAAAATTTAATTCCGAAAATGAACACACACAGAAATGGAAGATTGCCTTTGGATGTGATTCAAGTAGATCATCCTCACTGCAATGGAAATGACAGGAAGAAAAATAAGCTGTAGGAATATGCATCAGTTAAAGTGAGTTCCTACATGTATCTATTTCTCAAAGCCTTCCACAGTACTGTAGGACTTTCTGGCAAGGTCCATTCACTCTTTTTTCCCAAAGGGTAAAATTTCTCTCTCTGCAAAATGGCATTTTAATTATTGCACTGATTATGTGCCGCTATTTAGGTATTGGAAAATTACAGCTGAAAAGGACTAAAATTCTGTAAATCTTGCATAATTTTGAATCACACTCTACAACTCATTTGTCTCCGTAACAAAAAATAATCCCTTAACAACCCTTCCCTCCTTATTATCCACTACTTCAGCAAGAGTCCATAATTTCAGTGTATTAAACTTTGAAATTTAATCTCATGCTTCTCAATTTCATGAGTTACACAAAGAAACAACAGTCTTACTAAACGTGCAATAAGTGGAAATCAGAAACAGAAAATTAGCAAGTGCAGCTCATGATATGAATATAACCCAGTTTGTCTGAAGAGAAAAACAAACAATAGTTACAAGACAAGGATATCTTTGCCCATAGATGCATTAATCACACCAGCTCACAAGTCAGCATAACAGATTCTTTCCTTAAGTGGCATAACTGGGAAGCCTAATACAGAACCAAAAATAGCACCTGACTTCACACAGCTAACCTTCCATCTTACCACTGAGTAGCTAGTCTAAAAATAAAAGCTACTTGTATTATGAAAGAATATTAAAAGAAAATGGGTACATATAAGGACAGATATCTGGCTCATTCAATTCAATAAAATCTTATTGATTTAATGACACCCTCTTCCACAACACAAACACAGTTAAATTTTAAGGTATACCATTTTTTTTCCACAAAATTACCTCTTTTGCACTGTTATAGGAATCAGTGCCTTTGGCTAATCACTCTACTTGACAAACATGGCATCCATATACTATGTAGAACTTAAAGCCCTCCAAAATTATATGGGCAAATATTCAGTGTACTTTTTCTTTAATTCTTTAGATCAGAAGAATTTCTGCAACAGCAATAATCTACTGCAATCCTAAATGTGCAGTATTCATGGACAGACACCATTTCCTGGAGATGATACAAAAACTGCAGTTCTTTAAATGCAAACTATTTTTCCACAGAAAAATAAGAAATTCAAACTCTGTTTGTGGCCAGAGCAGAAAGAATAAAAGAAAAGGTATAAATCTGGAAATGGCCTTTGATGAAGAGTACAAATAATTTTTCTTGAATCTTTAAGCTTTAAACAAAAGTTTTATAGTTTTACACTGGAACAGGTCATCCAGAGAGGTTGTGGGTGTCCTATCCCTGGACAAAATTCAAGGTCAAGTTGGATGGGGCTTTGAGCAACCTGATCTAGTTGAAGATGCCCCTGCTCGTTGCAGCAAGGTTGGATTAGATGACTTTTAAAGGTCCATTGAATTAATAATTCTATGATTCTGTGTTTTTCCTATGGCTCGAATTGTTCATGCAGGAGCTGGTGAAGTCAGTTTTCTGTTCAAATTCTATTAAAAAAATCAACTTAAGTAATTCTAAGGCACAAAATATTAGCTGAAATGCATGACTCACTGAAATTTAATATTGTTATGTAGAGACATAAGAATCTACTGTTCTCCGAGTTCCTGTGTCAGGGTTTCAATCTTGCAGTCATTCAAAGCTGTTTCTCATAGCACTGCAATAGGAGGGGAAAAAACTTTAGGTACCCTATACATTCAGGTCTGTTCTGTTCCCTTTCCCATGTACTACTTCACACAACAAGAAGCCTTGATAACAATCCATAGAGCTCCTTACAGATGGGTACAGAAGGATGCTTTTCATATGTATTTTAAGTTTTGGTCATTTGAAATTTTTCTCACCATTAAGCTACTTCATTTAATTAGCATTCTATTTGTTCAGTACAACAAATGCACTTCCAAATACACTTGCAGTTCTGTTCTTTACAGTATTACCTTCTAGATTTTGCAATGCTAACTGCTTGCCATACAGCTAAACAGCACACACAGCTTTTAAAGGCATTTGATTCTTGAAGTATCTTCCTTACTTAATTTCAAATTGGAAACACAGAAAGAAAATTCAGCTTATGGATGCTCTCCATATGCATGATTTCAAACAACAACATTTCACAGATGAAATGACAGAAATTCTGTGTAACAATGTTACCATATAAATTACAAAGTATTTTGTGCTCAGCAAATTAACTTCCATGCTTACTCTGCTTTGCCTGTCATGAATTATTGAGGTCTGTTGTACTTGCAACTTCTATGCAAAAACTGGAACAGCTATGCTGGGCTAGGGGCAACAGGTAAGAAAAACGAGGATATAACTGATTAATAGAAAGATGAGGAGCTCAGAAGGGTGAGGAAAAAAACAATACAGTAATACAGGAAACAAACTACTTTGCATCTGGCTTTCCAAGATCCAATTCAATCTCATTAGCTCCCAATTCCACCACTATTAGCTCCAAGTCTGTTCCTGCTGCTGCTTCTGAATTGCTTTAATAAGCTGATAAACAGATGTAAAACACATTTGAAGATGCAGAAACACGTTTGATTTCATGTTCAGACAGCAAATGTATTACAACTACACTTTAGGCACTAACTAAAGAACAGATGCATCAATATAGTTATACCAGAAAAAAAGGTGTCTCCATCAGTTTCTCCTTAAAACAAAACCCAAGATGCCCCATGTGCTTCTTCCTTTATATGTGGAAATGTCAGTTCTTCCTTTCAAAAAACATCCACAAGTTTCAGGAAAAAAAAGCAAAAATGGATGTCCCTTGCCCCAGAAGCACAGAACTAAACCCCTGCCCAACTCTCCAAGCTACTTAAGGGTATAGAAAAGAGGGGCTAAACGCCATTTATTATTCATTTGTCTTTTGTGGCATCTGCTGAGGCTTGTTTTAAAATCACAGCATAATAATTTTATTGCTAAACTCCTATTAGCAGATTGGACCTCAATTTTGGTGAGCTAGGCAGAGGATTTATGTGACTCAGCACCTTTTTTATATGACTTAGAAGCTCACTCAGGCTGTGGGGTTTTTTTTTTTAGGTAAAGTGTGAATAAAGCAGAAGGTGAAGGAGATGCTTATAGGGCTATAATCCAGCAATAGGCTACTAAATATTAAAAACTTGTAAAGCAGTCTGGATGATTCTTTCTGCTGAGATGGAACATGAGAAATGCTGCTGAACATTGAGAGCATCTGGTAGCATTATCATGTTTTATGAATCTCTGTATCAATCATATCAGAGGTGCTTTTGAAAGGCATGAGAAAGTTCATCCCATTTTGAATTAATTCCGAATTCATTAATCATATCTGGAAATAAATTTTCAGAGAGCAGGAACAAGACATCATAGATTATTACTGAAGATCCATTTCCAAAACAGTATCTTTTATTATTTTTTTTTAAAGAAACTTTAAAAACACATTCCAGGCTCCCTCCTTCTGTAAGACACTGAACTATGAAGTGCAGAACGGAGCAAAACACAATCCTAGACCCATAACATCAGTAACAGTGAAACTCAACACTGAAGGCTCTGCTCAGAAAACATTGCTGGCACCCCAAAAGAATTTTTCACTTTCTTCCACTTATATCTGGCAGTATTTGAATCTATACTTTCTTCCAAACTCCTACCACTCACTGAAGAGCAAATAAACCTCATATTTATTCCTGTAATATAAACCTCTTTTGACTCTCAAAGGCAATTTACATAACGGTAGGCCCAACACAAAATTTAGATTTGTATAATATTGAGATTCTGGCTGACAAAACCTTCTCAGAGGTTTGGCTATTTTTTCCAAAATTCTATTCAAGATAAATGCATCTAAACTGACAGTCTCCCAACTTTGTGCTTTTCCAATAATAAAGTCATAATTCACTAAATACATCTTTTTGAGGACTGCTTTTTCGATTAATCCTTTTTCCTGTATAAAAAAAAGCACTTAGAAGCATTAACACACTACTGAAAGCCATTTAAATACAGTAAGAAATGTGAATTGGTGTACACCTGTTAATTTCAGCATTTTGGTGTGGGTTTTTTTTTTGTTAAATCACCAGTTCATAAAGCATTTCTTCATATTTTGTGTGCACGATGCTAAACACCTCATGTATCAGACCTCATTATTTTCACTGCATTGATTGCAATTTTTTCACGTACAGCAGCAGGATCCCTTCACATTCCAAGTTATATTGTGTACACAGGTAGCTAGTCTGGAAATCACTAGTCACCTATTTCTGACTAAATAAACAAACACAAACAACAAGCAAAGCCTAATCTGCTTCAAGGTAAAAACTAAGACCAGGCTATGGAAGTGGAATAAAAAGTTATCCATGTGATTAATGAGAAAAAAAAAGATATTTCCATATCAGCAAGATGAGTTACAAAATAGTTTTGTGCCTGCTAGTGCCAGTGCTTTACCATTCTGTGGGGCTTTTTCCCATTTAATTAGTTCTCTTCAGCATCTTTATATTTCTGTCATACCCACTTCCAATTTTGGTGAAAGTGGATTTTTCAGAAACATTACTTAAAGTTCAAATGGAGATAAAAATACAAACTATGTTGCAGTTTACAACAAAACTGGGAATGGATGAGGGTTGCAATGCTACACAGCTAGTGACAGGGAGATCACTTCCAACAATACAGATGGTGCTCCCCTTGTTCCTGGTCCTAAGCTGGTCTCAGGCACTTAAGAATAGCAAATGCAGCCCCAGCAGGTGAACTGCTGCATTGTTTAGCACAGAACTAGAAGCTACTGTAGCTGCACCATCTCTCTGACACCTCTTGTGTTGTTCCCATCACAGTTCCCAACAAGTGGAATTAATCAAGGTCCAGCTCAGCATGGCCAAATCCAAGCTGCTGATGCCTTTGCTCTATGCTCCATACTGCAGTTTAAAGAGAATGGTATCAAGATGTTCAGCCTGCCTCAAAATGTACCTATTGTTGCAGCTGATGCAAGTAACTTGTGAATCCTTGGATTACAGGGTTTTTTCATAGCCATTATCAGGATTAATTCAAAAACCAGAAAAAAATTTCTAAATTCCCTCCTCATTTTCCTAAAAAAAAAAAAAGCAATGTTGTCAAAAGACTAAGCACACATAAGATCATGACATAAAGAGCCTAAAGGTGTATTTAAATAGTTTTAAAATTTATTCTGTGATAAGAATACTTCACATAGAAGGGATGTTTGCAGCACAGCCCGTTCCACAGCCTGCACCTGGGTTTGCAACAGCACAGAAATGCACACTGTGCACTAGAGTCTGCTTGTAACACAACAGAATGAAAGGAGTATGGGCAGCCTCTTACTACCCCATGAATGTCACTACATGCAGCCAGCAGCAGCTACTGTTCAGCAGCACATGAGCTCAGAATTACACAGATTTTGAAGCAAACACTGCAGCTGGTTGCCCTTGTCACACACTTCTCATCACACACACAACATGGCACCAACCCCATTCCCTTGGTTTTCTGCAGTCAGGTCAAGATTTCATTGGTTTCAGCTGCATAAAGTACACCATGTCTGGAGAAGCATCATAATTGAAGCACATATAGGGATTTGTCTCTTTTTATCTTGTTAACTTCCATTAAATGTCTGGCTTAATATACAGCTAGTTGTCTGATCCTGAACGAGCTGATTAAAAAAAAAAAAAAATCATTTCACTAATAATTTGCAAGTACCTTGTGTCAAAAACACCTCAGTTCTTGTCATTCTTTCTCCTCAGACCACAAGAATCATACTCTACAAGAGCAGAAAACGCTTCCTTAGGCACAAATTGACTTTCTCCTCAAATGCTGGAATATCACCAGCCTTGAAATAACATAGACCATAAAAAGGGTAAAGCAGGTTGTTAAACATGTCACCATATCATCACCAAATCTCGCACATTAATTGTACTAAAATATTCCCTTTACACTGCCTGCTCTTAATTCCTCCCATTTGGGAGAACTTCTGTCCATATTGCAATCCAGGTTAGAATTTCAACCACTCCTACACTTGTTTACAGCCGTATTAGCCTTAATCCATTCAGTCACTATTGCTAAAGCAGAAATAATAGTTGTGGTGACTATTTCTTCATTACAAGGTTATTGGTGTCCTTATTTCTACTCTCAAGGTCTAAGGCTTTTGCAGATATTCCCCAGTGCTTAAAGAGCTTCCTAAGCAGCTTCTGGGAACATATGTTGTTTTTACTAGCTCTGGGTAGAGTTTCACTATGTGTGCCAAGCAGACCTCCTTAGGGCCCTGTCAGTGATCAACTGATTTAGTGTTCAAAATTAGAACCCAAGCCCAGCTACTTTTGGCAGATTCACTGCAAGAGTCTTGAGTTTTGTCTGCATTCAGCACATCCAACCACAGTTACTTGATTTTACTATACTCTGCCATACTCTTCCACTGGTTTATTAAACTGGGTTGGCATTCAAAGCACTCTGTACAGTGCATTAAGGCATGCTGGCAGATACCTGTCTGTCTTGCAAAGCCTTCCCCAGATAAGAACCAGTTTTAGCAGTTGCTTTTAAAAAAATTGCTTAGAGTAATAATTTCTCTTTATACAAATCATCTGACATAAACAATAGTGTTTTTCAATTCAGTTGCAAGTGGAAAGTCTGATGTATAATAGGCAACATGGCTCAATTCTTTCCAAAATAAGGGCATAATGCTAAAAGCATTAGAAATCTAGAAAGCATCTACTGGATCAGTGGAGTATTTTTCCCCCCATTTTCCTGAGTCTCCCCAGAAATATTTGTAGTGGAGATACAGATCCCCAAGAAGGGAATTTTAAATTATCAGCGATTACTTTTCTATTCCTAATTAGTTTTTAGAAACCATCTGTTTTCTGTGAACACCATGCTGAAACTGCTGCTTAGAACACCATATGGAAAAGTTAACTGCAGCTCCAGGAATCTCTGGTTCATACTGCAACTCCATAGATGTTTCCCTGACAGGCTTTTCTTTTGTGGAAAGAAGGCTGTAGCAATGCTTTTTGTTACAAAACTCTTTGCTTACCAGTCCAAAAAAAAAAAAAAAAAGAAATTTTTACACAAATATTTACATTCAATAGATGGCAGTCACATAATGGTGCTTTTAAAAGAAGGAGGACTATTAATAAACAGAAAGGAACTCAACCATCCTGCAAGGACTGAATGCAGTTTTCTGCAGAGCTGCATTAAACTTAGACTCATTTTTATGACTCCTTTATTGCTTTTAAGACACAGATCAAACAAAACAACAGCTCAGAGCTGTAAGTGAGCAATAGATTCTCTGGACTCATGCTGAGTTTTCTCAACTCAGTATCTATCAGTATGGATATTCCTGAAAGTCTGTCTGAAGAACGCTGTAAAAGATACAGCGTGAAGTGCCTGCAGTACAAAAATCGAGTTCATTCAAAGTTCTTGGTCCTCCTGGGAAGATTCTTTTCTCTGATTTGGTTGACTTATTTGTAATGCTTAGGATAACTCTAAAATCAGTAGGCTTTAAAAAATGAAAACCACTTACAAAACAACCCACAATAGAAGAGCAATTTCCCCCTACACACAGTTAGTCATCATATGCTTCATGTTTAATTAAGTACTGTCAAGTCAAATTTAAGTTTACACACAGCCCCCAGAAATGTTCAAGTATTGCCCCGTGCCTCAGCCAATTTACTACTGTGAGAAGTATATGCAGGAATGAAAAAAGCAGTAAGACTCAACAAGAATACAAAAGCAGCAAAATTTAAGAGTGCAACGGTTACAAAAATAGCAGTATTTAAAACATACACATTTCATCTCCCTCCAAGCTCATATTAAAGATGGGGGGAGCAAAAGTTTAAAACATTTTTATAAGAAGAAGGTATCCTATGCTTTTTAGCAAGTATAGAAGTTAAAAAAGTAAACCATATTAATTTTAATATGCTTCATAGGCTACATGCAAACATACCTACCCTCAGTCTCTAACTGTGCCACCCTCTCGGTCATGCACTTTACAAGTTATTGCAGACATTTGTCACCCCAGAGATTTCACAGTAAACACTGACTTGCTATGCCAAAATGGCAAATTTTACAGATATTTTTAAAATAAAATATTTTAAAATTAAAACTTTTACTTCAGTCTATTTCAGTGAAGTAGACTGAAGTAAAGGTCATATTTATTGTGTGCCATCGTAAACTCCTTATATCCAAGGTAAATGAATGCAGAAATCCTCTACGGGGATTTCTTCTCTGCCACCATTAAGTGGCAGATGCTGCATCAGCTTTTCCTAAAACTGTCTGGTGACATTCTTTTAAGGAAACACTGCAAAAATGCATTTCATTTACTTCATTATGGTCCCTCCAATCTCCACCATTCCTGGGAAGGTCAATTGCTCATCCTTTACTACCATCTACATTGTGATGGTAGTAAAATTGAGCTAAAGAAAAGTAAAACTTCAATTCATTGAATTGAGTTCATTTAAAAAAAAAGTCTCTTTATTTGACAGAATTACCTGTGTAGTGAGACTATATTTACCTAATTTGAGTGGTTTGAAGCTTCAGTATTTCATCAGCTAAAACCCCAAATAAATTTTTCATCCAATTGCAAGATTACTTTTTCCAACACAGTGTTTCAAATAACTTTTACTACAGCCACATTTTAAAGTTCCCAGTGGCTTTCCAACAGACTTGCCACAGAAAGCTTTTATAATGACTCTATATTTTGCTGCAACAACAAAAAAAATCCCAAGAATGTACTGATACCACTAGCTTACAAAATCCACTTTTTACTACAATTCATTCCACATTGGAGGAAAGATTGCCAGAGAGGGAGGAGAAAGGGCAAATAAAAATTCTCAAGCTATTATTTATAAAAATCTCATACTATTATTCTGAATTAAGTCACAACACACTTATAATACAGAAAACACACAGTTATGGGTACATTGATACAATTTTAGAATTTGTTAGATGTTACACCTACCTTTCAGTAGAAACTGAATATGTGTATATACATGTATATATGTGTATAATATCACCAGGAATGAAACAAAAAAGCATCTACACCCAAATATACAAAAAAACCAACAACAAAAACCCAGAAAACAATAAGCTGTGGACACCGAATCCTTTTCAGGGAGTGAGTGTGGAAGCAGGGAAGACTACCCCTCAAATACTACCTTGCCCAAAGATACATCCATTTAAATACCTTCCTTAGCACACACCAGCAGAACTGACAGTAGGGGGAGAAAAAGGGGAGCAGGGTATAAAAAAGACTGAAATCACTTGAGGAATTTCCAAGGCTATCTTAATACTATAATAATGCAATAGTGCACAACAGTGGAAGAAAAGCAAGCAAAACAACTGTAAATCAAATCCCATCAGAGAGGTGATGGAGAAGTGTCACTGTACGTTAGAGGAAGGCAGATATCAAGTTTCTGCAAAGGAGATGCACAATAATAATTTGTAATGAGCAATTTTATTATCATGGTTTTATAAATGAATAGCTTGTCAAGTGCTACAAGTATATTTATGCTCTAGTGAAAACACGCGAAAGTGAAAATTAATTTTTCAGAATCCAAATTTTGACCTGAGAATTTAATTTTTAAAATAGTTGGAAATGTGTTCATAAGTTCACAAATCTGAAGCATAACTTAACATATCAGCTTCTGAGTACTGTCAGCCAGATTTAACCAAAGAATCTATACTAGCAGAAAATTAGAAGTGAACAATCTGTTTCAACCATACTTTTTATTAAATAGTAAAATATTTGCTGTTGTTTTGAGGATACAAATTCTGAAAACAATTTTATTTATTTAACAAAATTCAAAAACTCAAGCATATATATACGTATGTGTATATATATAAAGAATGCTACTTTTCTCAGTGAAACCAGGTGATACATAATCAAAATAAGAGTTCCTTTGCTAATATTCTATTTCACAGAAAACCTGCACTTTCTATTATAGCAAATGACAACTAAAAAGGCAATTCTATAGAATAAGATGAAGTTATAACTCGTTCCCTGTCATCTGAGGACAGCTTACAGATAAGCTCCTCACACAAACATCCAGGTGTCATACACAAAATATCTAAACCTCAGCTAAAAATAATGTTTTTTGAGTGTGCTAGTCAGACTGAAAATGACTCACAGTATGAAGGAACATGAATCATCTAAAACATTTTGAGACTAATTATATATGAATATATAAAGCACTGAGAAAAAAATGAGTTCAGAAAGAGCATCTAACTTCAGAATCATCCCTAACAAAGTCACTTTACTAAAGAGGTATTAATATTTATTCCTCATGTCACACCTGACAAGGCTTTTTCAGTTCAGTCCCCAGCCAGTTTTGAACCTCACATAACCCTTTTTCTCCATCATACAAACAAGAAATTACAAAATTCTTACCAGTCTACTAACAAGGATTCACAGTGGGGTTTGCATGTGAAAATACTGGAACCCAGCTTTTCCCTCCCTCCTTCCCCAACATTTACAGCAGCAAAGAAATTTTGGTCCGAGCAATTGTAATTTTCACAACACATTCTCTCCTGTTGCCAGGATCTGTATCAATTTCCATTGGCTTTGAAGAGAAGGAAGAAACACAGAGGAAAATATTTTTGGAATAATTCTGGAAAAAGGAAAAGATTCCATTTAAAATATAGCTCCACTTCTAATTATCAGCCAAACAGGCCAGAAGTCAGGCATATTTTGCCTCTAATGCATATGTGATTCCAAGAAAACTTCACCAATAAACTTAGCTACAGATGGGGGGCGGGGGGAGAACGCATTAAAAGATTTGGAAGTCATTTCAGATACAAGCTGCAAACTTGAGAAGGGTGAAACACTGGGGAGTCATATTTAAAAGAAATACTCAGAGACCTATTCTCACAGCTTTTTCTATTGTCCAGAAAAACACACCCCAGTGTGCACGGAGCATTTGTGCCTGAGCACTTGAGAACAGTCACAGCAGGTATGCATCTCACTTTCTTCAGTTTACCAGTTGACTTTTTTTTATAACTTACCTTGTCTAACCAGAAAAGTATGTCCAAATTATCTTCTACATGACAGCAACATTCTCCATAGGACAATACCATGGATTATTCCATTTCCTCTCTTCAGGAAGGCTTTTGGTAAAGAAACAATGCCCTCCATTCCCAGGCACCAAGCGAAGACCCTGGTGACAGGGCTAATGCAATGAAAGCTGCTTCTATTGCCCAGTTAAGAACCATTATTTTAGCAATATGGATAAACTGAAGTTTTCAATTTCAGATAAGTGTTTAGACACTTCTGGGCTTGCACCTGCCTCCCAAGAGATGAAGAAAGAAGGTTTAAATGTTGTGATCTGGCCTTATAAACTCTCTGTGACTAATAATATTTTAATGGCTTTAAAACTAGATGTGCTTTTTGCTTAAACATCAATCAGTCTGAGTTTTCAGACATACCCTGCCCCCATACTTAATAATTTACATGAGGTGTTTATATCCAAAAACTCCGTATAAATCTTATTTCTTACAAAGGAATGTGACAGACGCTTCAGAAAGCCTCAGATAAGACTAAGCAAGGTGCTAAGACTCCTAGTCTTTTTTACAGCCACAGAGGCTCTCACTACTTCTGATAATTTTCTGCTCATGTGTTTTAATTCATACTGAAATGAACAAAATATCTGGTAAGTCTTATTTCCATTACAATATGTGTGGTGTCATTCATGCTTTGTTATTTAGACCTTAAATGAGGATGAAAAAATAAAGTTCCAAAATAGAAGCCTGAGGAATAGAAACTTCCATCTCCCACTGATTGTTGCCAAAATATGTGAGCGAGTTATGAGAGTTACTTTGGAAATTGCAGACAAGTGTCGACCCACAAGAAGTAATATCAAACATCTTCAGTCCCCCACTAACTGTAATACTGTTCAGTGACATCTAGATTGGAGAAAAAAAGAAGTTATTGAGATAAAAAAATGCATTTATGATACTTCTAAGTCAAATATTTGAGAAGTAGAAGATAGGAAAAAATAACGTGCAAAAGGTGAAGTGTGCTGTAAGAAATCAAAATGTGCCAAACCCAAGAAAATCTGTATAATAATTACTGGTTCCAAGAGTATTTGAAGCCTTCTCAGACCCTAAAAACTTCCTAAAAAGCACCTTTGGATTTTGGACTGCACCTTCTCCCATGGGCTTCTCTATATAACTTGTGACAGAAGAGAGTGATGAGGTTTTCACACATCCCATTACGCACGTCAGCCCAAAAGCAAGAGCAAATCCCTGCCAGGTAAAGGGAGATTACTGCTTGAACTCAGAGTGTGCTCTTAAGCAGGTGACAGACTTCAAGGACAGCAGGCAACAACACCACTCTGATACCAAACCTGCAGGAAATTGTATTGTTTATATTTGAAAGTGAGGAAGAACAAAACACAGAGCTTTGTGAACGAGATTTCATCATTTCTTCATCATTCTCTTGGATTTCACAAGCTTAGAATACCCATTTTACTATATTTTTGTTTCAAGTAACGTATTCTAAAATTTGCAAGTATATATTAAACAAATATTAAAATGTAGTCTAATATATAATTTTTTTCACACTAATCTGCACACTAACAGTTTGCATGGGTACCTGCAGAAGACAGATGTCCCTCCTTAAACCCCCTAGCTTCAGGGAAATGGAGAGAATACTTTTTCTGTCTGAGGCAAAAATATCAGCCACAAAGAGAATTGGCCAGAATATTTGTCTACCAGGAAACTTCACTGTGCCATGTTTCCTCCTATGCTCATATAAAGCCAATTGTGGTATACAGATTTTGTTTGCAGAGATGGGGCTTTTCTGAGTCAGATGTCCAGTACACCAATGTGTTCTCCTTGCAAATCAAGTCAGAACACTTCCCACTTTCCAGGGCATCTCCAAACGTCTGCCTATACAACCACATGGGCATATTCTAAGTGTTTGTTTTATTGGGTCCCTTGCAAAATACAGGGAGAATAAGGAATGCTTATCTCTCATGCTTCATTTTCTCTGCCTCAATTCTATCCTATTTAAATCAACCAGATCCCTGATTTCTTTAAAGAGAAACTGCAAGTTTCTGCATGCAAGAAAATGGCACCTTCAGAAAGCACTTACAAAGAGGATTCTGGCTCTTTTGGTGCTCTTTATGGCATAATCATCTTTACTTTTCTTAGCTAACTGGCCTATTTTCCAATAATTTTATCCACAACTCCCTAAGTGAGTACTAGTTGGGCTGAAAGTTAGGGATAAGATGGGCAAAGCCAAGAAAAGACAAATCTACTAGCCAAAAATCCAACTTCCCATTTAGTTAACAAGTCATATTCTACCCTTTTTTGCTTTCTTGTGAAATATTTTGGTTTTCTTAAGAAGGCTTTCATAAATACAGAGATATCCTGTGCCATGCATCAGTAAATAAAACACCAAATAAATACGAACAAAATATTTTAAAACATGGCATAGATTGCATATTTGCACAACAGAAAAAAAATTATTGTTGGCTCAGTGAATAAGTGCTACAAGAACACTGACTTTCACTGCCTACACTGAAAACACTGAGTTATCACTCCCTCCTATGCAAAGCCTACAATCTGCAAGACATAAACAGGGTCACTGTTCCTTTTAGGTGCTGGGAAGCTCTTTGCTTTTAAGATTTGGCTTGTGTTGCTATTACTTCAATATTACTGTTCCTTCAGAGTCTTCAGGTTTCTTTGTTTAAAGGTTCATTGCAAATTAATCAGTCAGCAATATTTTAGAGACAAATATTCTTTTCCTCACTCCAACAAACTGTTTCATGTTTCCTGCCCTTAATTTAGTATGGAACAGAACATAATTTTTCTTAGTAACTGGTACAAATAGAAAAGTTTATATTTTAAGGTTTCAATTTTGCTTCAGTAGACTTAAGAGACACTGACAATCTGATTATAGCCAACCAAGAAGCAGATACAGATCCATCAAACTGACAACTTGAAGGCCAAACGTTAAAACTACAGAGTTTGCTTCCGGACTCTGTTATGAATAGGAATGGGGAAAATTCAACCTTGAAACCCTCTCATATGGGGTTTACAGCTTTACACTGTAAGATGTAAGAGGCTTCTTAAAGAATATTTTCATGTTAAAATGTTATAATGTAAGAACTGTTTACTGAAGTAACATTTAATTACAGGGAAAAAATTTCCAAGATCTCAAAGTAATGAGGAACCTGTGACACAAATCCTAATCTGGCATATGACAGCTGCAGAATGAATTCAAAAGATTTTTACCAGACTAATTATCTGTTAATGGGCAGGCTCAGTGGGACATAACAAATTCCCAAGGTTTAGTTTCCAAGTCATGTGACTCCATCTTTAGCATGGCAGATGGCAGACAATGACTGCATACTGCTCCTTTATTCCAAGAGCTACACACACCACTTCTGTAACCCATCACTGAAATTATTGTAATCATACATCAACAAAGATACAATGCTACCACTGGTGACACCACTATTTTTGCAGTGATTGTTTCCCACACTGTGCAGCATGTCATTTTTATTAACTGCCGTCGGCTCTTGGTGTGCACAGACAAAAATTGAAATCCCAGTAGGATTTATCCTCTCTATAGATCCACAAAGACTCCAACAAGTTGGATGTCACTTTTAACAGGACGCACATGCTTGCTCTTAGCTAAAATATCAGCAATTTTTTTCGGTTGCCACGCACTAATTTAAAATTGCTGACTTCACACCAGGTTCTGATTCTATGTTCATTTTTAGAAACACTCTATTATTTTAACATCACACTTCACCAACCTGCTAGTCCAATGGCAGTGGGTATTACTAATTACGTCTCTAAACTCTACCTCATTGAAAAAAATTAAATTCACACCTAGTGGACACCAGCCATCACATTCCCAGTAATGTTACACCACAGCCCCACAGCCAAGATTATGCATCCCTGTGGGAAGGAAAGAGATACCTTCTCTATTCTATCTGTACTGTATTCTGGGTTATTGATCTCCAGAAAGTAAGAACAAGACAGGGGTTCCCCTGCTGTGACAAATTCTAAAGACCTTTGTTCCAGAGAGCCAAGCTTTCCAGTGCTAGACTGTGGCTGTTTCACATGGCATGACCTTTATTTTTTGCATATGCAACAAAGCTCAAGAGCTTCCTCAGCATTATTGTTCACTTACAGTTTAACACATCGAGATGACTCCCTAGACATTAAAGGTTCTGTTTCTTTTTTAATCCTTTTTCTGCAGCACCTTCAGAATCACAATTTTGCTGCTTTGAAATTAAATCCTTACCATTTTTCATTTTCTTTTTTCCTTAAAACTGTAATTGGACTGGTAATGTGATCTTCTGGCAACTGTGATAAAGTTGTAAATACTCTCTAGGCTAACTCATAAACCCCACATTATCTGCCTGTGGACTTTGCACCACTGAGTGTAACAAAAATGCTTTAGAAAGTGTTCCATGAAAAGACATATCTGGAAAAAGATTTCTCCATTTTCATATTTAGGACATTTTTCAGATTTCAGCAACTATGACAGGGCAGCGTTAATTTCAGGTTAGTTTCAGACAAACACTTCCTTCCATATATAACTACAGATGGGAATATTTCTATGTCCATAAACAGAGGCCAAAATTATCTCCTCTGCTTGAGTATGCTATTTCCTTCTTCCTTCTAGCAATAAATAACCATGGCTCCCAGTTCTGAGCACACTGATTCAAAGTCTGACCAAAAGTGTCCATGGATGAATTAATTTCCTGCCACACAGACTTCCTCAAGATTAGAGCCACTTTAATTCTTTTGTTTTCAGTTGTGTTTTCAGATTGCAAGACTTGTATCCCACACTGACTAGACATAGATATCTCTCCGGAGCTGTTCTCTGAAACAATTCTAGCCTTCAGAACAAGTCAAACCTCCCTCAATTCTCATTTCATATCAAACACTGGAAGAGGTTTGCTAGCACTAGGACAAAACTTACCTTAATTACAACCCCTGCTTGTTTGAATTCTGTGAGTTGCAGGTGTGTATACACACACACTTTAATATTAACAAGCATTCCTATTGTTATTTTATCTCCAGCTTAACAGCTCTTCCAAAGTGGCAGGACACCTTTAGTTACAGAGAACACTAAAACCCAATCAGTTTTCAGAAACTTTAGAGACTGTTAGGCTCCAGTTACTGGCTTAAAATAATAATTTTTTAAAAAATCACCTCTTCGTTAATCTTATTTTTACAATGAGTATCTACCATTAGTTCCACAAGATCTGATCTTGACTGTAGACACAGAAGGAATTTTCTTTCTGCTGCTAGTTTTGTTTCGATTTTTTTTTGTTCATCCCCACAAAAAACTTGTTGACTATCATTCTATAGTCTAAGCAATCCCATTTCTGTCGCTCTTTCTTCATAGGACATGTTTTCTTAAATCTTTTTACTCTTTTCTGGGTTTTCTATAATAAAGCTGTCTTTGGCTGGTACCATTACATTGAGTAGGGCACTTTACACCTATATCAGAAACAATGATTGACTGTAACTTCCACACGGATGTTGGCTTTCCCCTCCTATGCACAACCAGTGACACCATTAATTCATCTTCACATCTTCAGCTGTGATCCTTTACCCCTTCAACCAGAACTACTTGACATTTCCTATCTGCATTAATAACCAGTGAGTGTAAGATTACTCAACCTGCTTTGTCCTAAGCTATTTCTGCAGTTTGTCAAGTTCCTTATCTTCTGTTGTCCAGGTTTCCTGTAGCTCATCTGTTTGGTGTGTTCTTTGTATTTATTAAGCATATCCTCCATTCCATCTTCCAGGTCATTTACAGAGACTCACATAGACACACATTCACTGACCCCCAGCTCAATATGAAATTCCGGTTTGGCACTGAATCATCAATAACCACTCAGAACAGCAATATTCCAACTGTGCATTCAGTCAGTAGTGCATTTTTTCTGAACCATGCTTCCCTAGGTGACTGATGAGAAAAGACAGCATCAAAAAGCTTATTTCAGAGACAGAAAAGTAGACGCTATTGCTCTCTTCCCCTTGTCTCTCTCCCCAGTCAAGTCATTGATTCATAACTATGTATTGTTAAAAAAGAAAAAAAACCCCAACCAACCAACCAACCAAAAAAGCCCCAAAACCTTCCCAAAACCCCACATCATACACTCTGTTGAAGCATTCTCTGTCCAGAGCCAACCCAAACCAGCAGGCTCCTGAGCAGACAGGTGCTTTGTCAATGCCCTTCTGGTCTATAACACACATAAAGGTGACTGTACCAAATGGGAAACTTCTCTACTTCCAGGCTGGGTTCATCCACACAATATGGTTTACCATTTTTCCCGCAATAATAATTTGTGTACTCATGTCAGCTACAAAAACTCCAAATAAACAAACAAACACCAACCAAAAAAAGCAAAACCACTTCAAACAAACAATATAAATGCCTCTTTCCAGCTGATATTTCACTCTACACTGCAGTGCTATCCCACTGCTGCATCAAGAGGTCTCAGCTGGCCCGGCTCCCATTCTCTCACACAATGCTGCACACACCCTGCTGACCTTTTATAAGCCAATATAAAGACTGCAGTGGTCATGCATGTCCCCATAAGACCCAGAATATACATTACTATAATCTGTGTAATTTCCCACAAAATAAGCAGATTCACATGCTTTTTCTTGGGGATATGAACCATGAATTCCAACATATCTACTCTTTCCATAGTTCTATTGGCAATCATATCCATAGTGTCAAACCCCCAATCACTCTGCTGCAGTCTGTAAATTGTTAAAAATGGAAAAATGTTTTCTAAAAGTTGACTCTACCTCTTGTGACCCTCAGCCTTTAAGATGAATTCAGGGACTATCACTACCGTTCAAAGTCTTGAATTAGGCAAGGAAAGGCTCCTTGCCCACAAATGCCAATATTCTGTGGGATCTGCAATGCAGGGAATCGCTCTCTCTGCAGCTGCCACTGACATTACTCTATAACAATATATAAGACTTTTTAAGAGTTATGAGCTATGCAAGGACTTAAGGATTTCTTTCCCTCATATTTGCACATTAATGCAACATTTCAGCTCCAAATGGTATTTAAAATTTCAGCAGAACTAGAACTGCAAGAAAAAAAAAGCTGACAATTTCTACGTTATTGCAGAAATGCCTGTAGCAGAAATTCAAACTTGTGCCATTTCCAAGACATTTGTTCAGTGTCTGAACCAGGTTAAAGCCTGAGATGTAAAATAAAAATTTGTTTTAGTTTTGGTAGCTTTCAACTACAAATAATGCCTGCTAAAATTGAAGCAAGTTTCTGTTACAGCTCTTACTCAGCAATGAGATACCAGTGATGTAACAATACAATTAAATGACACACACGAAAAAGTACACTTCTAAAACCTGGTTTATAAGGAACCTGCTCCTTAGGTAGGAGAGAATTAAATAAAGAGAAATAGTTGCCAAAAAAAACTGCAATAAAAATATTTTTTAACAAATCATCTCATAGAAGTATGACTTTGCCAACAAAACTGAAAAAAAAGAAATTCATGCATTCTAAAACTTGTCCAATACTAAACAGTCAGGTTTCACTGAGATTAAGACTGCAGCAAAAATACTATATAAGAAATTTTTTGAGATCTGAAGTACAAAAGCCTGTGTACCAAAAGAATCAAGAACATGGGGAGATCTGTTACACTAATAAACAAAATATCTCATTCTCATCCCTTGTTTAGGTTTCTGCCCTCTGTGATGGGTATGTTAGCAGCAAAGCAAGTACAAAATTCAGTTTACAGAAGCTATTTTCCCTACTAAGAATTTTCAAATTTGTCACTGGAGAAGAAAAAAAAAATACTGAGAAGATAGTACAATGAGTGATAAATACATTCACATGCAGTATCTGTTTTCTTCAGTTACCTTATTTACTTTAAATGAACACTTCATAAAAAAAAAATCATCAGAAAATTGGGGAGCTTTTGGTTTCAGGGATAGCCATCAACAAACCTGTGGCCCACCAAAAAGGACCTTCAAAATAAGGCTAACTTTTGGTGCATCCTTGATATTTTGGGAATGGAGTGTAGAAAAGGTGGCTCATCCACCTTTTCAATCCTGTTATGGATATTAATCCATAAAACTGCAACATACTGAAAGCTTAAAAAGTGTGAAGAGTTAATTTTGTTTTGTGGCCAGATAACACATACTTCAGAGTTCTGTATGGAGTTGTTTTGTGACCTTATCACAGCAAATTCCCCCCCTCTAATTTACCAGGAAGTTGCTACCTCACCCTTTGCAACAACTGAAGCTTCTTAGCAAGAAAGAAACTCTCCATTCTCTTCAGAGATAACACAGGGTTAACTTCCCAAGTGGAGAAGTTTCAGTCGGGCTGTCCTTGCTTCACAGTAGGATAGTGACAGATTCCAGGAAAATGCAGCCAAGGAAGGAAAACACTTTGGTCAAGCAAATATATTAGGCAAACCTCAATGTCAGAAGCACAAAGACTGGAATAGCAGAAGCCTGCACTGCAAAGTTAAAGCTTAGTTACTTTTACAGAAATATTTTTCCTCACATAAAAATCATCACAAAAGTCTTGGAAGGTAAAAAAATAGTTGGTTGCTTAACAGCTTAAAAGTCAGCCTTGCATCAACATAGTTAAAAAATGAATCTCTACTTGAGGCTACAAAGCACTGATACGTTAAGGTATAACATTCATGTTGAAACTGAAGATAAAAGGAAAACTTGCAAATATAAAATCTTACAATTAAAAGCTAGATAATTGCCTGTCTTCACACACAAAAATCAAGGAAACAATCCAGCTAAGGAGTTATTCTCTGTATTACTATTATTATCATCATCATCAAGATGTTGCTACAGTCAAGATTAATGAAGTTAGAAGATCAAATAAAAACTATTTGGAGGGCATCCTTTCTGTTTCGTAGAGATTTCTTCCTAGGTCACTGGTTTCATCATAATTTCTTTCTATACATATTAAACAATTCTACTGAAATACAAAATCACACCGTAAGTTAACAGAACAATGCACTCCCTAATTAAAGGATACAAATGTTATACATGCATGTTTTAAACATCTGAATTTCAGCACTGATTTTGTATTAAACAGAAAACAAAACCTAAGCCTATTCACTAAAAAAAAACCAAGAAAACAGTGTTTCCACAAAGATGCAAAAATACGAAGTAGCACAGAAAAAAAAAAAATCAAAACCATGAGAAACACAAGAGCTACATTTATAGGAACAGAGCCATTTACAAAATGCCTTTTTTTAATGGTTGCCTTTCAAGCTGTGCCAACACTACAACGAACATAAAAGATCTGCCTCCCTAGCAAATTTAGAAGAATAAGCAATTACTACATTAGAGAAAATAGGCTCAGAAATTTCCACCAATTGGTAACTGGCAGCAAAGCAACTCTTTATGTGCCAAACCCAAAAAAGCCCTTGGGCACCAACCTCTACATATACCAGCAATGAACAAAAAAAATTTAAAAGAAAACCCCTACTGCCACAAACTGGGGTCAGCCTTTCACTTTGGGGAAACAAATAAACAAGAAACAAAACAAAACAACCCCAGAAGTCGCCATCCTCCTAGATAACCAATTGAAGGCTTTTTTTTGCAAGGATGTTTAAAGCCATAGGTCTTCTCTTTGGGGCACTATCTCATGACCACTTAAAACACGATTACACTATGACTGTGCAACAAAGGCTCCTCCCTAAAATCTCTAGAAAAGCACAAGGCCTTTCTTCCCAATGGCAAGGCGGTCTCCTCATTTATACACTACTACAGATTACACAGAGAGGCAGCTGAATGGAGCAGCTCTCTGCAGACTGCAGTGAGAACTGGGATTTCTCAATCCTGCTTGAGAACACTTCTGCAGCTGCAGTCCAGGTTTGATGACTTTACCACAGAAGAGGAGGAGGAGGTACTGCAACAAAGAAAAATCTTGTTTTGGAGCATTACCAATGGTTGGTCATCCTCACCATGGACTGAAGACAGTCATCATCCACTGTGGGTGATGGTAACATGCAAGCAATATATGTGATATTCAACATTAACAACTTTTATTGATCCCTACTGCACTACTGCATCTTTCATGTCAACACAGATCAATGAGTTTCTGCTGTTTTAACAATGCAACTCAAGAGCTGAATGAACTGAGAATCCTAGTTTTTGCAGTTTCCTTTACTGACTCTTTCTATCTACTTGCTTGAGAAGATTAAAATAATCTTATCTGAGACAGTAGCAGAAGATTTCATGGGCAGAAGAGACTAACTGATGCATAATAGATGTCCTCTATTATTGCCCTATTTTATTATGAATTAAATTAAACATGACTAAAACACATTTCAAATGTTCCTAGGAAGGATTCTCTCTTAAGAAGCAGCATTAACAAAACTCATTTAAAAATCAAACCTATTAAAAGAACTAAAGAGCACATTATTGTGCTGCCACCAAATACTGAAAATCAAGAGTCTCAGTGATGCATTTGCCTTGCTATATTTTCACCAAAACACAGAAGTTGTTCTTTTCACATACTTCCCTGTAAGAAGTGTATCCAAGCACACAGAATGTAACCAGAGACAGACCTCAGACGGAGGCACTCCAAGTGCACTTGTTCTGCAATACATTTGCTAGAAACTTGCACCACAAAAAGGTGTTTTTCAAGCATTAAACATTATAAAAAGCTTGACCATACAATCCCACATCTCTGAACACAACTGATACTTTATCAAATACTTCATGCAGATATATAGGTATGCAGGTGTACATAAATACCTGTTGAGTGAGCAAGGATAGTACAATAGCCCAGGTACTTGACACCCAATGTGATCCACTCTGCAGCCTGTGTTGCTCTATTACTGAAGTCACAATGCTGCCAGAGTCACACATCAGGGTTGAATAAAAGCAGCAATTCTAGGAAGGGCTGAGTCATTAATGTGACTGATCAACAGCAAATGTATCCCTGACACTTTGAACTGGTGCAGCAGAACATTCTGTGGGCCACTCCTTTGTATTTCTGAGTGAGAACACAGACCTACCACATCATTAATCCTGGCAGCACGTTTTGGCAGAGCTAGAAATAAGAGCAATAAAAGCAAGTTGCAGAGATGTGACCACCCTCCCAGAATCATTCATTTCAGATAAAACTCTTGACCTTAGCTCATGTCAGTTACTACCTCTGGGAAGAGAAAGAGCAATCTGTGGAAGTGCAATGGAAGGAGACATCAATATTTTTCTTATACCACTCAGCACTAAACAGGACCCTGTGCTTCTGAAAGCACGTAAGTATCTTAATGAGTTCATATGTTTCAAATAAACTATATTACTTAAGTAACAGGTACTTTTTTGGACAATGTAAAAAAGTTAGCATTAAAATATTTTTTTTTTTTTACTTTGAATGTAAAGATCAACTTATTTTGCACTATATACAATCCTAATTTTGTTGTGTGTATTAAAATTTGAATACAATTTTAAAAAGTTGATGCTTTTTAATTGTCCTTATTTAGAAGCAGGTTAAAGCAGTAGGAAGAATTCAAGTTGTGAAAACAAAGCAGCTTAGATTAACTCCTAGCTATGAGATGGTCACAGCAGTTTATTCTCCTACCTGCTTTCCATCCAGTGTACAAAGTCTCTTGACCACACCCGAGTCTAACTTAATGGCTTCGGTGATGTCATTCAAGACCTGTTCGAAGGAGTGAGCAGTCTTCTTGTTCAGCAGAATTCTCACAGCTTTCCGTGGCTTCACTCCACTCCTAATAACAGTCACTAGTTTGGGTTTAATGAAATCCTTACTCTCCTTCACTTCGCTCTTCGTGGATGTCAAAGACGTCAAGGATCGACTGGAGCCCGTCCTTATGTTCACGCACCAGTTGGGGTTGACGTTCTTGGTGTAATCGACTTTGCGGTACGGTTCATTGGACGCACACACATAACTTTCACCTGGAAACAGGAAGACAGTCACAATTTAAGGAGGTTTGCACCTGCTTTGGCAATTTGAAAACAAAACCAAAAAGTATTTCAGGAGTCATTTTCCTGTGTTTCAACAAGGAGCACTGTGAATTATCAGAGCTTTTTACCCAAACAATACTCTCACAGAGTGCTTTCAACAAGTTTCAAAAGACCTCTGGTTAGGAAATAAAATAAAAATTAGCAAGGGTTAAAAAAGTAACAAGGAGGTTCAAGATATACCACATGTCTTTTGGATTCTGAATAATTTTGCAAGTGCTTAAATTACTTGAGCTCACAACACATGATATTAAAAGCATTTTCCTACACTAAATATCCAGGTCCTTTGCTATACATTCCTCAACTATATGCTTTGAGATATGTACACCCATATTTATGTTTGATTATTTTCCAATAGCAAGATTTTAACATATTAAAATTTAAGCACCTCAAGACCCTTACCCTGGTAGACACATTAATCTACCTGGAGCTACTGCCTTTCTACCAAGGACACACAGTTGAAGTGCATTCACTTCAATATTTTTTAGACCAACAAACATCTTTGAGGCCACAAATGAGTCTTTGAGACTACAGAAGTGTAACAGGACATCTACACTTCCCATTTTTAATTTCTTTCCTAATTCAAAGTTGGTTTGTTGAGAGGGTTTTCTTTGGTCTTTTTTAACGGGAAAAAAAAAAAAGACTAGGACTGCTTGCTGCTTACCACAACTCTTTCAGCTCCTGACAGCAATATTCAAGACATAAACCATGACAAAGGACATCTTTAACTCTGGGTTATTTGCGTAACCCACATCCTTGGGGTGTCACAAAATGACATCCCAAGACATTCTTGAAGGGGCGAAGTATTGCCAGAAGGATAAAAGGCAAGCATTCCAAACTGACAGAACATACCATTCCTCCAGGCAGAAGAGCTACCTATGTCTTAAAAAGCTTAACCTGTTCTAAAATTAAAGCTACTCAAGGTCACTGGTGGAACAAACCAAACTCACCTTGCAGAGCAAGATGAGTAAAGAGTAAACATACATCTATTGGACAGAATTGTAAGAGTTACAAAATGTATATCTACATTTAGATACATAGTAGAAAATTTTTAAACAATACTTTTACTTTCTGAACTCTCGTTTGGAGACCTGATTTATCTTAGAAGTTGTATAGTATATTCTAAAAGAAAGACACTAAGGTACTTTCAAAGCCCTGATGAATTACTGTGAGCTGAAAGACCTTCTTGTTTCTTTTTCAATACCATATTACACTTCTTTGTAATTTATCTTGCATTTACACCTTCTTGAAAGTCTGCTTGCTATATTTGAAAGAACACAGATTATAATTAAGCCATGTTAACAATGATTTTGATTGGGAAAGTCTGGCAGCCAGGTCTGCCTTCACAAACATCACTGGCACAGTATTCCACTCAGGTAACTAGGAAACTGGTGTGAAGTTCTGTGGATGCCACTGCCTTGCCTGTATTCTTCCTCTTCACTCACCCCCATCATTCCTCCTCATATTCATAGATCAAGTGGTGCACAAAACAGGAACAGACAAAACCAGACTCCTCCTCTTTCCCTCAAAGATTCAGCTAAAAGAAAGGAGATGTTTTCAGTCTATGAACTCCCTGAAAAAGAGCTGCATGCTGCACATTGGTACTAATTTACAAGTAGGAGTTAAAAAACCCCAAACTCCACACAACTTGGTAAGGACTGTGGTAGTCTAGAAGCTTAGGCAGCCCCAGAACCACATGCTAAGTTGTAATAAGTCTCCACACAATCAGATTTTATCAAATCTGCTCTGAGCAAGACATTGGATGTCAAGGCTTCAGAAGGTTCCTTCCAAACTAAAATATCTTATGATTCTAAAGACATGCACATTCTCTTTCAACAGGTGTTTCACTCATCTATCCCATTATGCAAAACATATCCCCCATGCAAAACAGCATGAGATACTCTAGTTTTGTTGAACTAGCTCAACTGTGACAGAAAGCAAAGGCTCCCCCCTCTCCACGCTCTAATACCAGATTCAAATGACTTTTTTTCTGAACAATTACCATTAAGTTTATCTCTAAACACAGGGCTGCCAAATAAGAAGCAACTCAAAGAGGCTGGTAGTTGTAATTCATGCTAGTAGGCTTACTAATTATACCTGCTGATCATTTTGCTATTCTCCCTTCCACAACTATGACATTCCCCCTCTTCCTTCTTCTTCCCCCACATTTTACATGCTGAGTGTGATGTCATATGACCTGGAACATCTCTTGGGCAAGTTGGGGTCAGCTGTCCCAGTTGTGTCCCCTTCCAACTTCACTTCCCCCCAGCCCACTCACTGCTGGGGTATTGTGAGAAGCTAAAAAGGTCTTGACTCTGTGTAAGCAGTGCTCAGCAGTAACAAAAACATGCCTGTGTTATCAACACTGTTTCCAGCACAAATCTAAAACATAGCCCATACTAGCTACTATGAAGAAAATTAACTCTACCCCAGCCAAAACTAGCACAAACTCTCAGGACAGTCTGCCCAGCTGTATGCAAAAGGACTTTAAAGAAATTCTACAAAGTAGCTCAAAGTACCACCATTGAGCATGTTCAGAATTATCTTTTCCAACTCAAAAACAATGCACTTCCTAGATAATTAAAAAAAAAAAAAACCAACAAAGGTACACAAGGTGTGTTCAAAGTTAAAGCTCCAGGCTGAAGTTTAAGTTATCAAATTAAAAAAAAAGTAAAGCTACTCAGAAACAGGTTTTCAAACTTGAAGTAAATTAATTGCTTCACATAAAGCATGGGTAGGGAAAAAGAGGTCCCTTTGCTCCAGGATTTACCATGGAAGAGTTTCCACAGCCTATCCTGGTTTTTTCTTTTACAGACTCATAATCATAAATAGAGTATCTTCCGTGTATTATCACTATGGAATGTGATCTATTACATGTCACAGCTGTACTACACCACCTTTTAGGACAGCAGAAATCGTCCTTTTATAAAATTTTCAGTCAATATTAATTCAAAAGGATCTGTATTTCTTTAAAACAGCAGTGTAAAACTCTTTGTCTCCTACTAGTTCCCTTGCTTGATGCATGAAAAAAAATAATTTTTGGATTATCTCAATAGGTTGCAATGCAGATTTCTTCTTGTTACTTCTTTTCCTCTAAGCGGAGGCCATAGTAACAAAACCCAGGAAGTGCTTTCAAGTTAAAACAATGTAATACCTCAACAGAAAGGATTTCAAATTATTTGTTTCAACTGCATTTAGCCAAGCCATAATCTGAACTACAAACTATTTTAGCTTAAAAAAATAAAAAAAAAAAAAATCTGCCAAAACGGATTGCAAATTTTTTGGAATTTTATTGGCAGATACAGGAACACCTAATTACTTGAGAACAGTAGTATATTACAGATTGTTTAAGTGCTTTAAATTCCAGGCTTGCTTTCACATACCAGACATATAAACAAACTTAAGCTTTACATGGAAAACAGATTTTACTACTACACCTGCAAGGCAGGCACATATGGCAAGACTAGAGCTAGGGCCGTAAGTGAGAAAACACATTCACTGAGTGACTTGCTTGGTTCATGACTAAAAGACAAAGGATGAAGTTTTGAAATTACAGCTTAAATTCTAATGATTCATCACAGCCAGGAATTCACTAACAATTTCTATTTAAAAAGTTGCAAAATCAAAAAAAAAAAAAAAAGGCAAGAAACAATACAATTAGGAAGCCAACTACTGCACTGCTCTTTGGATAAAGAATGGTTTTCTAGGAATGAGTTAAACGTTTGTTTTAACAGGGGGATACAATTGGCTATTTAACAGATGAAAACACGTAAGAAAAATATGGCAGAGGTAACTTAAATCACACCTACACAGGAAACTTTCCTACAGAATGGTGTATTCAAAAAGCATGCCTGAGAAAACACCATCTCTTAATAAGCAAGCATTAATAAAGGTGTGCTATTAAATTATTTTAGCCACCCTCCACAGTAGAAAATGCACTTATGTGTGTCTGTTTGGAAGAAACATCAAGTCATTTGTGTAAGTATTAGCTCTCTTGTACATTAATTTTTTTGTCAGCAAGAACCTGAAAATGTAATATTATAAACCATATTTGCTCACAGCTTTCATGTATGACCCAATTTTAAATCTGCTTGGGATTAATTCATGTATAAATACACACTTCTGATAATCTCCACAATCTTGCAGAAAACTAATATTTGTAAAATATAACACACAATACTTCATTTCTTTGAGGGGTGGGAGGAGTTTGAACCAATAAAATTTGTTTCAAAGTTCATTAACAAAGCAATACATACGTTTACAGTTTAAAATCCCATACATAAATAAATGTGGCTGTTTCACTGACAGCCTTGATTGAGAATTTTCATGTGTCCAACAGACATACATATCATCCCAAATATGAAGAAAATCCTCTGAGACTACAGTGGCATTTGATCAGGCTGTAGGGTTGTTTTGGGGGGTTTTTTGGTGGGTTGTTTATTTTTTTTTTTTTTTTTTTTTTTTTTTTGGCATTTGTACCAGCCCTAGAAAGCTGACACAACTCCAAAGAGAGGCAAAAACAATACTTCAGATATTTACACTGCTGACTTCAATATGGTCAGTTTTATGGTCTGAAGGCCCATTTTCCATTTATAATCTTGAAATATTTTAAAGCCAACACATACTAACTTTAACTGGCACATAGTCACAGCAGTTACATTATGGAAAGTAAATACAAAGTCTTCAGCTTGCAACATTAGCATTAACATGAATCACCTCCCTAAGTTTCAGATCAGATCATGAATTTAGTAACTAATTGCATTGAGATTTGCAGGTAAAGAAGTAAACTATAGGCTAAGGAAGTAGAAAGATCTATGAAGCAATACTTATTTTTATTTAAATGCAGAAAAAATTGCAAGAATTACAGACGTGGGTGACATCTGGGACTCTTGAGCCCAGCCAAACTATTCTACAACAGAAAGCTTAGCCAGGCTGCAGAACAGTTTTGGCAGAAGTCTGAAACCTCCTTATAAGTTCACAGCATAATTTCAACAGAGCATATGTGCCATCCATCCCATGATTCATGACAGTACCCAGAGCAAGCTAATAGTGCCAGTTCTTCCATGAAGAAATCCTGCTGCCACCAAAAATTCCTCAAATGGGGCATATGCTCGCTTAAAAGAAGAATCATCTGCTGATACTTTGGGTCACGATATAATCAGCAAATTAAGTAAGTCTACTTCTGATTCTCCAAATCTTACTAACATTAGAAAATCAGCTAGAAGACATTAAATACTGACTATTGACAAGGAAATATTACCTGCCTCTAAATAATTTAGCTGTACTGCATTAATAATCAGATGCACTATCCATGAAGCAAGACCTGTGTGTGTGATGTGTATATGGCTTAGGCATACTGTCAAAGGATTCCAGTTTCAGAGAGTCAACAGTCTAAACACAACACTGGCCATTCCCTCACAAATGGAAAATGCAGATGATGAACACAGAGAATGGATAAAAGAGGAAACAAAGTACATTGGTCAATCTAACTGACAAATAGCCATGGATCATCAGTTGCCTAAATACTGGTTTGCTTACTTAGAAACTCATCCACAAAGTTTTTTTTTTACCATCTATTTCTTCAACACTAGCCTAGAGGAAATGTGCCTAGCTCACCTTTGAAGATATAAATGCACGGATAAGGAGAGTAGGCTGTACATTTAGCAGATGAGGGAAGAGCTGGGGATGTGTCTATCTAGGATCTAGACTTCAGTAAAGTGATTGACACCATCTTCCACAGCACTCTCCTAGAAAAACTGGCTGCTCACAGCTTGGATGAGTGGACTCTGATGGGTGAAAATCTGGCTGGATAGTTGGGCCCAGAGAGCTGTGGTGAACAGAGCTAAATGCATTTGGCAGCCAGTACCTAGTGGTGCCAGTACCAGGCCAGTACCTAGGTACCTAGCCAGTACCAGGGCTCAGCTTTGGAGCCAGTCCCATTCAACAGCCCTGTTGATGACTTGGACATGAGGATTGAGAGCACCCTAAGTAATTTTGTAGAAGACAATAAGTTGGGTGGGAGCATGTATGTGATGGAGGGATGGAAGGCTCTGCTGGAGGCCTGGACAGACTCAGTCAATGGGCTGAGGACACAACTGCAGGAGGCTCAGTAAGGTGAAGTGCTGGGTCCTGCCCCTGAGTAACAACAACCCCATGTGATGATACAGGTGGGAGGAGGAGTGGCTTGAGAGCTTTCACCAGAAAGGGACTGGGGGTGCTGGCTGACAGATGGCTTAATATGAGCCAACAGAGTGCCCAGGTGGCCAAGAAGGCCAATGGCACTTGGCCTGTATCAGCAATAGTGTGGCCAGCAGGACCAGGGTAGTGATGGTCCCCCTGTGCTCGGCACTGGTGAGGCCACACCTTGAGTGCTGTGGTCAGTTTTGGGCCTGTCACTGTAAAAAGGACATCGAGGTGCTGCAGCATGTCCAGAAGGGCAACAAGGCTCATGAGGATCTAGAAAACATGTCTTATGACAAAGGGCTGAGGGAGCTGGAGTTGTTTAGTCTTGTGAAGAGGAGGCTCAGGGGTGACCTCCTCGTTCTCTACAACTCCCTGAAAGGAGGCTGTAGTGAGGTGGGGTCAGTCTCTTCTGCCATGTCTGCAGTGAGATGAATAGAGGAAAGGGCCTTAAGCTGAGACAGGGGAAAATCAGATTAGATATTAGAAAAAAAAATTCACCCTTAAGCCATGAGGCATTGGAATAGGTTGCCCAGGGAGGTGGTGGAGTCACCATCCTGGAGGTGTTTAAGAGGCATCTGGATCTGGTGACATGGTGAAAAGATTTAGTGGTTTAGGGGTTACAGTGGCAGTGCTGGGCTGGGTGATCCCAAAGGTCTTTTCCAACCTTGACGATTCTATGATTCTACATGAAACACTGACTAATTCAGACATGCAATGTCAGGTACTGATAAAAAAAGAAGGATGCATCCTGCCCTTTTTTATCACAAGTGTAGGTCACTTTCAACTGTGTGCAGTTTTGAGGGGACACAGCTGCCTGACCATTTGGGGTTCTCCACAGCACAAGTCTTGTGAGTCCAAACCCACTGCTAGGCATTTAACTAACAGCCTAGAAACATTCAGACATTTAATCCATAAAAAATAGAGACTACTTAAAAAATACTTACAGATATTTAATTTTCCCCAGCATTAGGTTAGAAATCAACTGTGGACATGCCACATAGTGAACAACATAAGGAATAAATTAAGTGTGCAGCACTCTAAAATCCTCAGTCAGGATATTTGAAACAGAAGTATCAGAACAAAGTTTTCTGGTTTGCTTTTTTGCAAGGTTAATGACCACTAATTACTATTTCCTGAAAGTCACATAAACCATCACTTTTTATATGGCACACTGCATAACAGAGAATTATACAGCTGACACGGGTAAAAACATCCTTAGAGAAGGAAAACAGTTTCCATATTTTTTAAATGTGTGTTCTCCTGTGCATCCCTTAGGATAGGGCAGGTATCTAGATAGATTTCACCTACTCATCTCATGTTCCTCAGCTTCTTTTAGTGCAACTCTTTAGTTTCAAGGATACCAAAAGCTGCTTATTCAGAACAGCAAGGTAGTTATTAGGGCTACTTACCTCCTAACTTTAGGAAACACAGCACAGTATCCTTTTTGTGTTCTGTAACACAAAGCCAAGCAGATTTCCGGAACAGTGTATTTACAGCATATATGACTGATCTAAAAATAAACAACCCCTTTTATGAGGGATTAGGCTATTTTAATTTCTCTTTCCTTCCTTCAAGCAACTTCCCTCCTCATCAGTTTCTTACAATTCACTTTCATATGACCTTTAATAACCCTGTATAAGTCACGATCTTTCCTCACCTACAGCACTTAAAATTTCCCCATGCACTTCTTAAAACCTGGGATGACAACCAGGATTTTGGCAGATGACTAACTGCTACTAGTTCTCTTCTGACTTTATTTAGACAAGAGGTTCAGATAACAGCTTCCTACAGGCTTTTGCAGAATCAGGGAACAGCTGGGGTTTGAAGAGAACTCTGGAGGTTCAACCCCCTGCTCAGGCAGGGTGCAAACTTTCAGAAGATAGGCAATGCCATCTGGTATCAAACCCACCTAACACCATGGGCCTGCTCCACAGCAAGTAAATAACCCTTTTCAGGTAAATTACAATTCCCCCATCCCTGAAATTAGGAGATGGACAGTGGTAGAACTATTCTATTTTATTGGATGGGAAGTTAACTAAGAATTACATCCACATTTCACATCCACACCCCATTGCTCCAGAACTGTGTCACTACAGTGATTTGAACATATATTTGGAAGAATACACTTTCAATGTTTTTTAATCCTTCCTTCATCCTCCCTTTTTATGCTTCTTTGTTCAATCTGCTACATTTGCCTCTTCTTAAAAGCTTCAGGCTCTAGCACAGGAGGGTAATCATACCTTTTGGAAGGAGCAAAACCATGAACTACCTACTTGGTGTTACCCATCTGCTTGCCCTGACAAGAGAAAAGATATTCTTGACCTAACACAACAGTGCACATCAACTAAAATCACAGGTACTTTATGCAGGATTAAAATGTAATATGCAGTAACAACAACGATCTAAGGCAGAAAAAACTTGGATTGTTCAATACATCGTTTCAAAAACATTCTCTTAGTCTGTACTAGTGAGGCAGAGCTCATTTCTGTAAATCATATATTGCACTGTGTTACATGTCCTGGCCATGCCCTGCCCAGAACTTTCCCATCTCCTGCCCAAAGACTCCCCTACAGCTGCCTGTTGATCGTGTGCACAACCATGCAGACAAAACTACTGACATTTTATAAAGGACTGTATTAATTAAGCATTGTTGTTGAAAGAACAAAGACTCTCAGCCATTTTTCTAGGGAACTAGAAAGATTCCCTATCAGATGCAAAATGAACATCTCTTTCCAGGAATAAAATCTACACTTGGTTTCCTCTCCCAAAATCCAACAATATGTCCCAGCTTTGCAGCAGACTTTTATAATCAGGAGACTCCATGTCCTTCACTAACAAGACAATGAAAGCAAATGAAAGCAAAGAGACAAAACATGACCAACATCCATCTCAAATGCATAGCTCAGGACTAAATAGCTGCACAGTTCAACTGCCATTGTGTCATGCTTTAGAAAGCTTACATTTTTAAGGAAAACTGAAGGATATGGACAAACACTTAAATAGTTAACTTTAGTAGAAAATAAAAATAAATCTACTGCTCCATTTTTGATATTGAAAGGCAAGTATAAAATTACACACGGAATCTCCTGTTCAGAGTAAAAAGTAGTGTTATGTCTGAGAGTGAAGCTGAAAGAAAGAAAACTGTAAGAAAGTCACAACAGTCCCAATCCCCACCTCCTCTCTGGATCTGCCTGCTCAAACAGATCAGGAGCAGACAACGAAACTCTTCCCTCTTTCCATTCTAAGAAAACAGTGAAAACTGTCAAACTCATGAGCCATAATGTTTCCTAATCTACAGGGGCTGGGAATATAAATTATATTTGCCTAAGGCTGGTCCAGCAGAGCATGCTTTTTTGATTGTCATATCCAGTTAAGAAAAGCAATATGCTTAAAATGGAGCTTCTATTTTTGACTAATAAACATGATCTGGTCAAATTTTTAACTGACTCAACCCACAACAGCAATATTTTATATCCTCAGTATGTCTGTGCATTAGCTATTTTTCTCTTGAAATGATAAACAGTAAAATAGATTGCCAAATACAGCCAAACTCAAAAAACCACTCAGTGACTCAATTGAGCTAGCATGGATGATTATAATGCAGAATTTGATCTTGCCAGTTTTTATATCCTAGACAGATACTAACCTGATAAACAGCAAATAAGCCTTAAAGAGCTTGCCTGCACTGGGACACATCAATGTCCAAGAGCACACACAGGCTGGAGCTGAGGGAGGGTTAAAGCAGATCTTGGCAAGGATTGCTGAGCACTCACCTTCTGCTCACTTCCCAGATCTGCCACTACTGAACCTGAACTGCTGTGACTCCATGTCCCAGTTCAAGAACACTGGTAACATGCCAGGAGACCAGGGAGCTCGGTATTGCATCACACAGCCATGGCCCGTCTGGTGCTCAGCCTGTGGCTGGCACGAACCACAGCACTTTAGTTTTATTTTCCTTGCTGAAAATATTAAAAAGCAAGACAGTAAAACACCATTCAAAACTACTTTTGGTGCTACTGCAGTTCAAGCTTTAGGATAATACCCATGTTGGAGCATTTATTCTAGAGTAGAAAATCAAGCTTGCTGTGCTGTAACTACAAGAAATAAAGAAAATAAACCCAAGCCAAATCTCTTCTGGCACCTCAAGAAGAAAACAGCTGGCAAAAAAACTCAGTTTCAAGGAATGATGGATTTACTACTTGTTGGCTGTCCTTTCCCTCCTGTACATATTTTCCTTTCTCTGTGTGGTGATTGGACTTACACTGGTGAAGTTCTTAGCATGCTAACTGGAGAACATACTAATCCAATTATGATGCTATAGGGTTTTCTTAAGATTCCTGAGAGTTGTATTGATCATGGATAGATAACTAAGTAATTGGGACTCTTTTCTCCCCCCTTTTATTTCATTGAGAAAGTATGGAAGTGGCATTTCAATGGTAACATTTATTTTGCTTTATTCTTCCAGCGAAGAGCCACGACAAAGGTTACGCTTTCAATTAGTATTTGAAGAGACAAAGAGTAAGTTTTGCTTTCAGTTATTAATTTAGACTTGTGAGAGTATACACTGCATTTATACTGCTGTCCAGCAAGTAATTTTGTCTTTAAGTCATAAAAACTTACTATCAGTTCTGCTGCAACATTTCAAAAGTCACGCCATGTTTCACCTCCTTTCCCTTCTGTCACCACTTTAGCATATCATATTTTTTAGGGTATCTCTAAATTAACTACAAAATCATGAAAAAAGTTTTTTATTTATTTAATTTCTATTATCACCACAGGGTGAGCATTTTGCTCTACAATCATGTCACATTTCCTCTGTTTTCATGCAGGACGTTATGGTAGATCACATAACAGCAAAAGTCCTTAGCACTATGTTACTATTATGAAGTGCACTTCCATGCATACCTTTTTTGAGGGAAACCCACTTCACACAAATGCTGTAGCCTCTCCCTTTCTCTTCCATGTTGTGAAGTGGCTGGTTCCTAACTCCTAGTGCCCTTACTGGTGGATTATATAAAGGTCATCAGGTTCCTTTTCCCACCACATTCTCCAGGTGTGATTCAGCATGGCTTTGAAAAGGCAAGTTTCCAAGTCAAAATTTAAAGGACACACACCTGGAAGCCTAAGAAGCAGGAGGCACTGGAAGGCCTACATATCCTGCTTCTTTATTAATGCAAACCAGCTACACCTGGCACACAGAGTCATTGGGTGGAAGACTGCAGTCGCTGATGTATTAAACACCTGAGGACAACCCTCAAGTGCACCCTCACAGTGTGCACAACACAACCAATGCATTTGGAAAGCATGCAAGGCTGAGCTTAAACTGCATTCTAAGACATTACCTGAAAAGATTGGGGAATTCTGCTCTTTGTTCTGATAATTATCACTCCTCACAAACAAGGGGCATATGTGTCCTTCAGAAAACTACTTCTGGACCCATTTTGAGACAGTCACGTGCTGCTTGCTCTGTTCAGATTCACAAGGTCTATATAACCTTAGCAGCTAAGTCCCATTATGAAAAGCTACTTAGGAACAATTCTGAACTACATGTGATTCTGTAATATGCTTTTGAAAGTCAGGCAAGGTAGATAATTCCCTCTACTAACCTGGACTCTGATCACATTTGAAACTAGGCCTTAACACCTGTTAGTCTCAGTAAGTGGTAGTGTATAAACACCCTTTTTCCCCACAGCACTGGGCCTTTCCCTCTGAAGGCTGAAGCCACTGTGAGAACTAAATTACAGCATTCCCCTCTCTTACAAATGAGAGGTCGCCAAGAACTTTACTGAAGTTCTTGCAGATGAAAGGAGCACCTGCTGCTTAACTACCACTGGAGTCAAGCCCCACACATGCAGCACTTCCCACACAGGCAGCAGCACTCCAGGTGATGGTGAAAGTGGATGATCCACACCGGGAAAACGAGGCCCTACCACCCCTCAGAGCAGTGGGCAACCCCGGCCACTTGCTCTCAAGGGCTCTGTGGATGCCAATGTTCGGCAAGGCTGAACACTAAATAGCTCTGATCCGGGTAGCGACCGGAAAGCTTCCCCCAGGGAGCCCCCGCCAGGGACACCAGGTCCCACCGGACTTCGACATGCGCCCTCACCTTCCACCAGCTCGTCCAGGCTGGTGAGCTTCTTGCTGCCATCGATGGTGTAGATGGTGCGGACCCCCTGGGGCAGGTTCACGTTGTCCGACAGGGACCGGGTGAGCTCCACCAGGAGGGCGTCGAAGGAGCGGAAGCGGTCGGGGGAGATGGCGTACACCAAGCCCTTGAAGTACCTGTCCCCGTTGCGGTAGAAGCGGGCTTTCCGCGCCTTCTTCTCGGAGCTCAGCGCCTGCAGGGTGCGGGTGCGGTAGAGGCTGCAGTGGGCGCTGTGCGCCGGGCTGGGCACCAGCCCATTGCCCCGCGGCCCCGCGCCGCCGCCGGACCCGGAGCCGCCGCGCCGCGGCCCGGA
>VZRZ01005482.1:1240305-1374104 GCA_013398175.1 Climacteris rufus
GAGGGGAGCGAGAGGGGAAAGGGGTTCTGCTAGGGGACGAGGAGGGATTTGGAGGAGCGGCCGCTTTCCCGCAGTACATCCCGCGGGGCAGACAGCTACGCACCCCTGTGTTTTCTCAGACAGAGGAACTGTTCTACAAGGACATGTAGCGATAGGACATGGGGTAATGGCTTCAAACTCAGAGTAAGTGTAGATTGGCTATAGCGGCGAAATTCTTCCCTGTGAGGGTGGTGAGGCCCTGGCACTGGTTGCCCCGAGCAACTGTGGATGCCCCATCCCTGGAAGTGTTCAAGGCCAGGTTGGATAGGGCCCTGAGCAACCTGGTCCGGTGAAAGGTGTCCCTGCCTGTCGCAGTAACGACACGAAGGAAGAAGGAGACAAGGAACACTTGTCAGGAGAGTAGAGAGCAAAAGCCCGGGGCGAGACCCGCCCTGTTTATTATATATGCATTTTAGAAATCACTGTCCATTGGAGGAATGGGCTTGTCGTCCCTCAATCACAGTGGTCAAAGGAAATGTTCATCAAACTTCTGTGCCCAGGAGAAAGGAATGTAAACGATAAGATACCATTACAATAACATGGCTATGTTTACATAGAAGAATGTGAGAAACTGGCTACAAAAGAATGATAACATCCAGAAGTGCAAAAGTCAGGGCAACACCTGCCCATGGCAGAGGGGTTGGAACTAGATTTTTAAGCTCCCTTCCAATCCAAACCATTCTGTGATTCTATGTTTTTATGATTTTCCTTTTGCATTTGTGAATGCCACTGCCCCTTTGAGGGCTCAAATAACCCCACTGACACAGCCTAAACTCCTAAACATGCTGCAGCCCATGTTTCATGACTTCCCCAGGGTTCTTCTCAGTGCTCCTGAGGTTGCTCAAGTCAAACTCACTTTTTGTAGAAATGGCCAACAAATGCTTTGAAACTGATGCAATTTCAACTTTTTTCCGACTAATTTTACCTATTACAGAATATGTTTTCTTTTCTTGGCATAATGAGTATGTTAAAAAATGTAGAAGGCATTTACAACTCCTTTTCTAGGTCTCTTGCATGGGGAAGTTCCAGTTATGTTATGTCACATCATTACAGGTGGCCACAGTTTCTCCTCTTTTGTCCAATTTTCTTTACCACACTTGTGATGGATTTATTATATTTCAGTTTTTGTTTTGAAATACCAATAAAACTGAGTACCATCTCACCATTATTACTGTGTTTCTTACACTATTCCTGAAGACAATACATGAAAAACATCAGTGAATTTTACTCTTTATTGAAGTGCCAGCTTCTGTCAAGCCTGGAAGCATGCACAAGCAAAAGAAACTGATAAACCATGGAGCTGGGTTATCTCCTCTGGTGGGAAAAAGTAAAGGAAATAAATGAGGGGTAATTTTTGTTACAGTCAGGGCAAGAATGCACCTGCTAAGATTAGACGTGCAGATCTTGCCTAGGAACCAGGACCTAGAAGCCACAAAACAGTATAGATCAAATTTTTAGACTGGTTTTGATATGTAGTTTCTAGTCCTGATTACAGGCAAAACTATCCAGACAAAATTCAAACTCACCTGTGTAACTTTGCTCCAAAGTGGATTGGTCTCAGCTTCAAAGTTATTTTTTTCCAATGGTACCACAGTGCATGGGCATGTCTAGCCTTTGCAGAACAAGTCACACTGCTTAGTTCAAACCTCAGCTGAAGGTTGTTTGAACTAACCTTTTTCAATTTGCTCAGAAGCATGTCACAGAAGCTCAGGGAAGTTTGATCCCTCACTTGTACACATCTTCTGTCTCCTCAGAGCTGTTAACTATTGCCACAGTACAGTGCCCAGTGATGTGTAGAGAACTTGTGCAGGCTAATATGTAAAATATATATATAAGAATTGAATGTATTAGCTGTGTCTATGACCGAATTTAGGTTGGAGAATGAAGCACTTTACTGATTTCAAGTTGTTTTGCTGGGTGATGGGATATGTGGTGTGGGACTTGCCCTGACTTCTGAACTCTCAAGCTAGAGATGGGATGGAAGGAAAGGAGTTTTATACAACCCCTGGTAAAGTAAAACGAGTTTTATACAACCCCTGGTAAAATAAAACTAAAAGGGAATTCTCCAGCTTTGACAAGGAAAATTCTCTCTCCTCCTCAAAGGGAATACCTACTCCAAAGAATTTTCAAAGTTTGTACAGCAACTGTGTTTTATAGAGCATATAAACATGAAATTGACTCCTGGCCTGTAAAACTAAAGTATTTCTATATTGAGAGGCCATTTACAGAGAGGTTGGGATTAAATCTGCACGTATAACTGTCGCAATAAGGACACGAAAAGAAGGACACAGACACCTGCTAAAAAAGAGAGCAACCAACAACTGTGGGTGAACCCGCCCGACTTTATTTTATATGTATCTTAGAAACCACAGTGGTTTGGAGGGAGAACTCGCCGCCCCTCAATCACACTGGTCTAAGGAAATATCCGTCAAACTTCATCGCCCAGGAGAAAGGAATGTAAACAATAAACTACCATTACAAAAACATGGATATGTTTACAGAGAATGTATGAGAAACAGTTACAGAAGAATGAAAACATCACGAACTGCAAAACTCAGGGCAACATATAACTGCCAGGGAAATTCCTGGTGACCCCTCAAACATCGTCCTATAACTTGTGCTCCCTTTCTTTTGGTTCTCCTTAGATGTTGTGTGTATTTTTAATAAGCTTTGTAAGCCCCCACTGAGAATGGTTCACAGTGCTTCCATTTGTGTGTATGCTTTACCTTTTCTTTCCCACCTTATTTCCCCTAGAGAGTTATATGTACTCAAACGGATGTTTTAAAAGACTTTTCAAGATGAAGACTATAGCCCCAAAACAACCCCATATGCAGCTGAAGCACATTTGTTGTTACACGTTAGAGAATAATGTGACTAATATGCAGTCCTGTATGGAACTGAAATATGTGTTCCCATTGTCTTCTTCCAAAATAGACTTGACAAATTAACAGTTCACTTAACAGCAAGGTTACATGTATAAATGATACCATGCTTGTTAACCTAAATCTCCAGACACTGTGAAAGTGTGATTATCAGTCATTCTTGTAATATTCTTATTCTATAAATACACATTTCCTATTTGAAAAGAAAAGGGCTTCCAGTTTTCATGTCCACCCAATTAATGAGTTCTCTCACCTGACTTTGCTTTGTTTTTTTTTTTTTTTCTTTCTCTTTTATTGTGGTAGGGATAATGAATTCTTGGTTTAAATCTCTTCCTGCATCTAGAAGATCTCCTCCATAGTTTTGTTGCTTGCTTGCTTGCTTGGTTGATTGTTTTAAAACATTTCTAAATTTCTAAAAATTTCTAAAATTCTAATTTCTAAAAATTTCTAATTTCTAAAAGAAAACCAAGAAAACTTTACTGTCACATGCAATGTCTTTTCTTCTTCTGTTACCTGAACTCTTTACCTTCCTGACTGTAACCAGTGAAATTCAAGTCACTTAGAACATTTAATAGGATTGATAGGTGAAATTCATTTCAGAATCAGAGTTTACCGTGGATGGTTTTAGAAAAAAAATTGTGTATCTCACCTTTGCATTTAGCCCTTTGATTTCACCTTGAAAATGATAGTACATAATGTTGCTAAAGAAGAAAAAAAAACACCATAAACTTGGGGTCTGTTGACTCAAGATTTATTATATGTAAACCATTATTTCAATAATTCAGTAGCAAAGTGTTCACTTGTAGCAACAAAGATACCAAATTTGAGTATTTAAACAATTAAATGATTATTTGTAATGATTTGTTTTCAAACCAAGAATGGTAAAATGCTTTTAAAATATTCATACAATAAAATCTCTCAGCATCCCTCTGAGATTGTGTGCCCTACTTCATAGATTCATAAAATGGGAAAACAAAATTTTAAGCACTTCCCCAAGTAGCAGAGAAATATATCAACATAGGTGGTATAATAAAGATCTTCAATCCTTAGGGAGCCAGTGTGTGTCCAGGGGGCCAAGAAGCCTTGGCCTGTACCAGAAACTGTGTGGCCAGCAGGACCGGGGCAGTGATTGTCCCTCTGTGCTCAGCACTGGTGAGGCCACACCTCAAATCCTGTGTTCAGTTTCGGGCCACCACTATAAGTAGGACACTGAGGTGCTGGAGCTTGTCCAGAGATGGGCCATGGAGCTGGGGAAGGGTCTGGAGCACAGGTCTGATGAGGAATGGCTGAGGGAGCTGGGTGTGTTCAGCCTGGAGCAAAGGAGGCTCAGGGGAGATGCCTGAAAGGAGGGTGTAGCAAGGTGAGGGTCCCTTCTCCCAAGAAACCAGTGATAGCACAAGAAATGGCCTCAAGTTGCACCAGGGAAGGTGAAGGTCGGATATTAGGAAAAAAATCTTCAACGAAAAGGTTATCAAACCTTGCAAGAGGCTGTCCAGGGAATGGTGGAATCACCATCCCTGGATGTACTTAAAAGATCGGTAGGTGTGGCACTTAGGGATATGGTTTAGTGATTGCCTTGGCAGTACTAGGCTAGTGGGTGGACTCGATGATCTTAGAGGCCTTTTCCAATCTAAACAATTCTATAATTTCATAATCTCATTATGAATCATGTTTTTCTCACATTAACACTTCTTAATTAATGGGAATATGTGTCTGAGGGTCATTGAGTATTGAATTATCTCTATACATCTTAAGGTAACATAGAGAAATTACTGAATAGAGGATCTGTGCTAAGTCATGGTAAATGGAAATTCAAAAGGCTTCAGAGTTATTCACCTGTTTTGATAGATGAAAATGTCATACAGAAGTTCAGTTACTTGTTAAATGACTTTGTACACATCCCAAAGGATACCTTTGTTTTTAAATTTGTCTTTACGTGTATTTCTGAGCATCTATTTAAGAGTTCTGAAAGTAGTAAAAAACCCACATGAATAAAAGCCCTATAAAACCAATATTGAACCTGAAACACAAAAAAATGTAGAGAGGGAAAGATTCTCACATTATGTTCTATTTCAATTTGCCGTACCATGGAAGACTCAAATGTACCAAAACCATTCCCAGCAAGGTCCTGGTTTAAAGCCTCCTTGTGTTGAGATTTCATATAAGTCAGTAGCTGCTCAAATGAATGTTTTTCTTCTTCATATCCAGTTATTCTTTTTCTTCCATATTAGCACCTCTCTGCAGAGCATCTCTAGCTCTTTGCTGTCACTCAACAAACACATTTTTGTCTGGTTTTCCTATACCTGATGTAGGAATGCATGAGAGGAGTGGGATGCTACCTCCATGCAGAGCAGCATGAATGAAGTTGTAAAATATTCTCAAAATAAGTAAATATGTCACGCAAACTGAGTTTTTATGCTATAGTGAACACCTTGGAAGAGGTAAGAGACCCTCCCAGTAGACTCCTTCTGAAGCCAACTGAGATCTTGGTCCTTTTTCACTCCAGTAAAAATCAGATCTGAGTTATAATTGATGGTTCAGTGACATGAGGTAATGAATCCTCACCCACTCAAGCTGGATCAGAGATGGCCACATTAAATAAATTGAGTATGTGTGTTTATGATGTAAATAAATGCCTAACTCCCAGTGCTTTCACTTGTGCATTCCATAATGGTCTTCAGGTTCCTTTCTCATTATATTCTCCAGATGCAATTCAGCATTGCTTTGAAAAGGTAAATTTCCAAATGAAAGCTCAAAGGACACACATCTAAAAGCCTAAAAATGAGGAGGCATCAGAAGACCCACGAATTGTATGTCTTTACTAATGAATCTACATTGCAAGATATTTGCGAATTTTGGGTTTTGCCAATAGTTCAAGACTGTTATATTGACTTGTATGACTCATTTAGGCTTTGCATATGGCAAATTCCAACTATCCAATACCACTGTAACTGAATAAAAATAGATTTAAAAAGTAGATAATTTGAAAAGGAAAAAGGCATGATTTACAGACAAAGAAATGCTTCTTTTACGCACCTATTTCTGTCCAGATCATTTAGAAAGAAGTCATTAAGGTTTTTTAAAACATATCTATTACTTTTTTTGCTGCTAACCAACTCCATCATCATTATTGTATAATCATTAATAATTTTAATTCTGTCTGTTGCTGTTTAATTATGAGACATCAAAATTCTATTTTTTCAATAGAAATGGCTATCTGGATAGTTGTTATAAGTCTGGTTGAACAATCCATGATCCAGGATTAAATTGATCATTTAATCTGTTGTTTTATTCAAAAGTATGATGTCATACAGTATTAAAAATAGGAAAAATTCAGGATCTTGAAAAAACCCCTGAAGAATTGTTATTTCAGGTGTTAAATAACTTCTAAGGAGAAGATTCCAATAAGAAATTCAAAGACCACTGCCAAAAGTTATTTGTTATAGTGAATTACCAATATAATTAAAAATGAAAAATTAATGTGCTTTCTGAGACAGCTACTTCAGCAAAGATATCTAAGGTAAACTGATGCCCCAAACCTGATGGAAACTAGTGATGAAAACAACAATGAAACAGTACCTACTGTGAAACAGATGAACTGCTCAAGCTATTTCTATAAAATGTAATTTTATAATATGGTGGTTACTGAAACAAAGCCAGCTACGTAGAGTTCTCTCATCTACAGTCCTATTCCTAGATGTTTTTTTCTCACCCACCTGGGGCTGCTGCCCTTATTTGTGCTGATAGCTGTGCAAATTTAACCTGGGAAATGTTCTTGGTTGAATAATAACCCTCACCTCTAAAAATGGCATAGAGCAGGAATTTAAGGTAGCATATTTAGCTTACTTTGAGAACAAAACCATTGTATAGTGTGGCTATATGTCAAGAGCATCAGCAGGCAATAGAACAACTGCAGAGAATGAAACAAGTAATAATTCTCTCACTTGCCTTCTTCCAGTGTCACAATTGACTGCGCCATCTTCAGGGGCCTTTTCATCCAAGGAATGAATTTTTTTGTAAGAAAGGGAAGAGTGTACAAACGACATCTTTTGATAACATCACCAAGGTGGAAGAAAAGGTGAAGTACCACATTGCATCAGAGCAGTAAGTACAGCTGTCAGTAAAAGGACAAACTTACAAGCCCACAAACCTCTTTCACATCCAAAAAAGGAGCAATAAATGTAACATCATTTGAAAACAATTGTGCTCTAAGAAAAATTCCTGAAGTAATTAATTGTGTAATCAAAGTTGAGATAAGAGTGGCATATTATCAAGAGAAAAGCAGCAGATTTAGGAGCCTTGTGATACAGAGAGTAAAATAGGTGATTGTTGCTTGTGGGAAGTAGAGAAATGAAGAGGAACTGCCTAGAAGAAAAACATTAGTGTAAAAGACCTCCCAACTTACATGGAATCTGTGAATTCTAATGCCTAGTAGAAGCAGGAATATAATTTCTTAGGTTTACTTTCTGGCTGAACCTTGTAACTCCCTTAAGGATTTTGAAAAACATAATTAATGCAGCAGAGAATGGTGATGCTTTACAGAAATACCTTGAAGACTGGGAAAGTGGAAGTACACTTTCATGTTGAAGTAAAAGTGTAAAATTCTATATTTTATAAGGATTGATTTCTACTCCAAGGTGGAGTAGAAACTCACCACCTGGAAACAACAGAAGAGAAGAAAGAGGGGAATGAACTGTTGGTCAAAAGTTTTAAGTAAGCTGCAAGAAAGGCAAAAGTAGCCTTTCACTGTCTTCTTTATCTAAAAACCGTCAGGTGCAGTATTTAATAAAAAATTAGTGTACTCTTTCTTAATAAGGAATTGCTGAATGCAACTTATAGTCTTTTAAAGAATTATTAAATTTTAATTATTTAAGACTAAGGAAGCTATTATTGCTGATCTGTTGATATGTCTAGGGTGAGCATGGTAATGTCTGTGTATGCATATCTTGCTTTCAAAGCCTGTAAATGGGCCTTAGCCTTGTTGCTATTTGGCTGTGGAAGTCCTGGGACATGGTGATATTCCCAGTGAGACTTTACAGTGTCAGAGACTTTTCTTGTTTGGTACTGTACCGATAATCAAGAAGGGTTGCAGAAACTGCTGATGAGAATTTTATAGCATTATTTAAAGATCTGTCACCTACCCAGCTACTGAGGGAGATTGAGTTGTACCTCCTTAGGGTGTTTTCCCTCTTTTTGTGCTAATATATGCTCTGTGCACATCACTGGAGACTGATTTCGCTTTCGCACTCTAATAACTGCTTTTAGAGAATTCTTGCTTCTAAAGGTAAGTGTTGTTTTGGAGCTGAAAGATCAAACCCAATCCTGGTCTTCCAGGTTTATGTGACTTCTTTAGTAAATATGGTGTGAATATTTGTGTGTGTGTTGTAAGATTTACTGGAGAATGTCATGCTGCTGTTTTGTATCTAATTACCAGCAATGGTTTTAGTTAACTTATTGTTTTGCCTGTTTATCAGCACAGTACAAAATGAAGTCCAGTCAATAGGACCAGCTCCCATAGAGGAGAGAGAAATCAGTCACTTCATTTGATGAGAATGTTGCTTTAATTTTTAAAAGGAAATCAGATACAGTTTTGTGAAAACTCTTAATCTTCTCATGTTTTTTTTTCTATCAGTCATACTTTAGTTTGCATGTTTTGGTATTCTTGGTAACTCTGACAAGAAATCTATACATTTGACTGCTTGCTGCCAGCAAAACCATTTACATTAGGAGCAGAATGATGTCTCTCCTCTACTACAGCCAGCATGGTCGAAGTTGTGTTGGAACTTTGCCAGATTGAACTTTTGGCCTTAATGAAATAATGAAGTGCTGCTTTGGGGCTTAATTACTGGTAGTGACATTGTGAATATCACATTTATTTTCTTAGATCAAGACTATTGCTACCTTGCGACTTATTATTTTAATGTTTCCTTTAGGATCACTGATCCTGACAGGTCTGGAAAGAGGAAAAGAATCTGATTTGTTGATAAATAAAGAACCATGACAGGTAAGTGGAGGAAATCTGGTGAGTTTCCCAGGTCCTGGTAGTGTGTATGGGCTAGAAAGTGACCAATTTGCTGCCAAACCAGTCATGTCTCTTTCAGGCAGGGTGGCAGTCTGTACTGCTCTGTAAAGAGCTGGAAATAATATAGAATTAAAGCATTTGCATAGAGATTGTCAAGTGCCAACTATTATTCTTGAGAAGGCAGAACCTTGAGCAAAATAATTTCAAGGTCAGTTGTGACTCAATTAAGAATAATTCCTAGTTCTGCTTCTAGCTGAGAGGCACACGAGATGAAGGGGGCACAGATGAAGGGGCAGAGAAGCTGACTGCTGACAAAAGAACAACTATGGCCACAGGCACAAAGTAACCTTGGGCTGTTCCAGAGTTCTCACTATATTTGCTGAGCCTGAATTTGGAAAAAAAGTAATAGTTTTGATACTTTTTTCCTTCCTTGTAAGAAAGTCAGATGTTAGGTTTTAATTAGAAATCAAGCCTTCTCAGAGAACCTAAGGAGTATGAATCCTATTTTCATTATGAACGTCCTCAAATCTCAGAGGTGGGAGATTTTACAGGCAATATAACCCTTTGGTTCTGTAGAAGTAAGGAGAAACAAACCATCCCCAAAGTACTCAGTTTTAGCTCTTCCTGGTTTCTTTCCACAATGATAATGGATTAAGTGCCACAAGTACACTGAAAAGACTTAGTGCTTGTAACCCACAGAGATTACAATTTACAATCCTAAATTCTTACTTTGAAAGATGTAACTGCAAATGGTAATTCATCAACTTAAAAACCTGACACGTGTTTGCAGAACAGGAACAAAAATACTACTGAAAAACATAAAAGTTGCAATAAAGTGTCCTGGGAAGGGTTTTTTCTTATGAGATATTATAGCTCTTACAGGTCTTTATAAAAAAATGAAATACAGGTATATATATGTATACATATATATACACACACAGACACTAGTTTCAGTGCATGTTCTACTTTATAGAACAGAAAACTGTAACACCTGGAAACTAATAGTTAGCCAGAGCAGATAACAGGGAATTAGGCTATTAAGCTGCTTAACAAGGACATATGCCAAAGTAGTTTAAATTGTGCTAGTTTGCAGTTCTATTCTTGTATAACAGGGACTCAAATTTAGCAAGACATGCGGGGTGAAAAAGAGTATAAGCATACTAGTTCATTCAAAGTCCAAATGCAAGTGCAGTAGCTGTCCTATTTCTGTATTTCAGCCATGGATATACAGGCTTACGGTCCAATCCGAGCTGGGTTTACACCAGCTGGGATGGTGTACACTTGATTGATGTGCAAAACTACATATTTCAGCAGATATTCCATCTGTTCTGCTGTCTGATCCTCTACTGGCAAATTAGTCATAAGAGTTTGCTGTTGTTATACTATGGAAATGTTTCTAGTTTGATTTTTTAAATTCTGTTTTTTTTAATTGGGCACTTGTGTGTCCCACTGACACTTTTGTTTTGAATAGCAAGAAAACAACTTTGCTGTGAACATGGTGGAACTTTTGCCACCCTGCTGATCATTTACTGTAAAACAGGTAATTATCAGAGGCTCGGTGACCTCTGAAACTGTAAATCAGTTTTCTTTGTCCTGGGAACATCTGTTACATGGAAATGCTGTGGATGAAACAAGGAGAATAGAGGAAAGATTAATACTTAGTTTGTGAAGTATTTCTTATGTGAAAACCTTTGCAGAAAAAAGTTTATAATATTTTTCTTACTTCTTTGATACAGGTTTTATTTTATCCTCCCTCCCCCCTAGAAGATTTCTAAATGTGGGGGGGAAAAAAGCTGGCACCAACTTTTAATCAGACTGAAGATACATAGCTTAAACACTGCTCAGCCAGTTGCAGAATGGTGATGGTTATGTCTGGATCTGAGGAAATAGCATCTTCTGGGAGCTGTTTCTAGTCAGGGGAAGACTGGCTGTACTGGTAGGTAGCGGGTTTGGTCAGATTATTCTGCCATCTTGTGGGTAATTTGAGGATGTGAAGGATTTTTATTACTCATTTTAGCAATACAAGTTTTATATCTAATAAGACTAATACTTGCAGGAAGAACTTTTTGGTATTGTTATAAGCAAAGAGTAAACGTGAAAAGAAGGTAACTTCCAAACACGTTGGTTTTTTTTTAGCTAATTGTTTTTATCCTATTATACCGATCAGTTGTGTCTTCCTTTTTCATTTGTTTTATTGAGTTAAGGATGTATTTGCTACCTATGACATAAAACAGTAATAAAAAAGGAAAACTGAAACCGCATTTTCTGGAGTACAGTTCTTGGTCTATTAGGAGAAAACCAACAAACAACCGCCCGAGTAAAACAACACACAGACAACCCCCCTCTATTGTCTTAAAGATTCCTTTTAGAACAGATTTTTTTGACTGCTGTATCTTTGTATCTCTATTCCTGAGGAGTACTGTGTGACCTATTTTTGTCCTGCTCTTCTTCATTCCTGTGGTGGATTAAGATTTTTCACAGCAAATTATTGGACATTTCTTAACTGAGAGCTAGGAAGGGCTGCTAGAAGAGATTATGCATAACTATAGAATTTTGTAGCTCACAATTGGATCTGGCTAGCCATATCTCAGTCTATGTGCTGCTATGTACTGAAAATAAATAGGTGATTTGTGTTGTGTGCATTTCTGATGGCAAAAAAAAAGCATGGGTAAAAAACCCAAAAGCATGGGGAAAGGCTACTTGATGATGTAGATATCAGCAAAACACACTAAACTTGGTTAATCTAGGCCCATTGTGCAATTCAGAAAATTAACATTTGGAAGGCAAGTGACTTCTTGTTACCTTACTGCTTTTGCACAACTACGCTGGCTCTAGCTGAAAGCAATGAGCTGTAAGAAGTGATATCCAAACACAGCATAAAATCATAGAAGAATTTGGGTTGGAAGGGACATTTAAATGTCATCCAGTCACCCAATCCAACCCCCTCTACAAAGAGCAGGAACATCTTCAACTAGATTGAATATATAAAAATATATAAAAATGTATGAAAAGTTATGTGTAGTACCCAAAGAATTTACCTTTAAAGCAGGGAAGAAGAAAGGGCACCTTATTTTCACTTTTAAAGAGGGTATTGGTACAGCAATATTATTGTGAGTCTCCTAGACCTAGAACTGGTATTTCCTTTTTCCTAGACCCTTTTAATCTTTACACATTTACGTAATGTGAAGCATTTACAGTGGCAGCAGATCAACAGGAAAATAATACAAGTGAAGGCTAAACAAGCAGCTCTAAAGTCCAGTTTAAAGAAAAAAATCCCAAAACTTTCTGCCTTTCTCTGAGGCTAGCAAACATGCAGCCTTGCCCTTACAGGCTATTGCTCCTTAGGAAGTTTTTTCTCTGATGGAAAACAGAGGGAAAATAAGTATTTTTAAAAAAATACTGAACAAAGGTTGTTCATAGTTTCTTTTGGATGAGGCCCTAGAAGCTGTGACACAAGGTAGCTGCTTCTGCAAAAGAGCCAGAGGTATTTGCTGGAGAAACATCCCTGTGTGCCTTGTTCCTCTTCTGAAAGGAAACAGAGCTTGTGTTTGATTTTTTATTAAAAAAAAAAAGGTTCTGACAAGTTCTGTCAGTTTTACCTCTGCTCCTGAAAGCTGGCCCTTCCCCATGTGTCTTTGTCTCTGAAGAAAGTTAATTTTCCTGTCAGCTCTTCAGCTCCCTCTGTTCCCTACCTGAGGTACTGTCTGTGGTGGTGTGTTTGCTGGTGAATTAATCAACTACAGCAGACTCTGAACTGTGTCATTTGACCAGATTTACAGGTTTGTTTTTCTTGATTGTTATGGAGGAAAAGCTTTTTCTAAAAGGGAAGACTGTGGGTGATTGTTTAATCAAGTGCACCCAAGTTCAAAAGGTTGTACATTGAAAGACATGATGACCTATAATTGATTTTATGTGTAAATGGGCAAATATTTCACAGATCCCAAACTACTTGTTCATCTCAACAAAAGTGGGTTTTGTGGTTTACTGTTGTGGTTAAATCGTTTGTTGGACTTCCAAGCGAAAATACCTCGGGAAGAAAGAAGGACTGAAATAGAGAATTAAAAATAAGCAAAGAACTAAAAGAATTAGAGAAATCACTCTCTGCTTCTTTGGTAACAGTACTGTAGTTGACATGAAAAATGACAACATACATTAAATTTTCTAAAAATGAGTTTGGAAGAAAGTTTAAATTAAAGTAATTAGAATAACTTTAAAAGGTTGCAGTCACAAGGTTTTAAGAATCTCCTACAAATGTTGCAGAGAAAGCAGGAACAAAAAAAAATGTTGAAGCTTGAACATGGTCAGCAAAACCCTTGGCATTAGACAAATCAGAAGTTTTGTTGTTCTTGCTAAAAGGCAAATGAGATAATAATGAAAACACAGCTACATCAACAAAAATCAGAAGACTTGCAAATAACTGCTCAGAGTGATTTTAAAGAAAAAAGTTATAATTTTTCAGAGCTGGAGTAAAATCTACTTAGAGAAATATGGTATCAAAAAGACACTGGTATCAGCCACCCTGTGTACTGATTTGCAAAGTATTAGTTGAATTGAAAGTAATTTTATTTTTTAATTTTTATAATGCTACTGGTCACCTAAAAAGATATTTCTTCTGCTGTTTCAGTCAAGATCCCCATTATGAGGTCTTCTGCCTCTTTGTTTTAAAATATATCCATTCTATCCTGCTTCTAAACTGATATTTTCTATGCCTTCAAATTGTTTTCCCAGAGTAGAGAAACCAAACTGTTTTGACAGACTGCTGACAGGCATCCAAACAAAACTGCAGCATGAGAGAGATCTCACCCTTTCAGTACTAGTGGAGAAACTTAGAGCTCTTTTCTTAAACTGGTATTTCAAAACGAGATTTGTGATATTTACTGCTGTACATATCTTGTGCTTTACAAATAAGATACCCTTCTTTACATTTGGGTGCTTAATTCTAATTGGGAACAGCTGGGTGTTCTGTGCTGTGGAGAAAGATGATGGGCTATGTGCTAGCACTTAATTAAAACTTGTAATGATATTCCATTGTTATTCCACAGATACTACGATGCTCGAATGCTAAGGAGTAGATTTTGCTGTTTAAAACTCTCTGTCCTACTAGGTTCCTGATTAAGCACAGACTCTGTGCAGAGCCTACCAATATGTTGTATCTAGGGTCTGAAGTCTGCATAGCGATTTGTATGTTCAGGCTGGAAAGTTGAAAGATGCAAAGGAAACAAGAATCATAGAAGAACTATTAGCTTGGAAGAGATGTCTGGAGGTCATTTTGTCCAAGCTCCCATTCAAAGGAGGACCATCTTCAAAGTTAGAGCCAACTTTGCCAAGATCATGCAGCAGAGAATTATACAGACAGAATTAGAGTTCCAATATTTCTTTGATGTAAAGCTGTTAAACAAGCCACCGGAATCTGTTTCACATACTCCATCTGTGAAGCAGAGATAATTCTTGCATAAATACCCCCAAAGTATTTTGATCTGTCTGGGTAAAATAAGAGCTCGAGACAGGAATGGTTCACGTCAGCACTAGGGTAAAATGATTTTTTTCTCCTTTTCTTGAGGATGTGGAGGAAGCGAAAAAGAAATGTTACATTTCCTGTCAGTATCAATGAGGATTACAAGTACTACTAATATCCTTTTCATTGAGTAAACAGGTCAGATTCATATTTCTTAGCATTTTGCTATTTAGAGGTTGAATTGCCCATTTTTCTGTTCAACCACTTAGGGGAGATGCTATGTTTGAGACTGCAAAAGTTCTGAAAGCTTCTATTTTTGTTGAGTTCATGCAACTATTCACATCAGGGAGAACAGAAATACAATCTCATGGCATTATTTATTTGAACTGAAACAAAAAGGTCGTATTCTAACCGTGCTGGTTTTAGTCTTCTCCCTGAATATTGATGAATAAATAAGGAGACTGGAATAGTGCATGTTAGTGACAGTGGCTGAACAGGCAGCTAAATCCAAACAAGAATCCCACTCAGAAAGCACAGTTGCCCTCACTGGGCAAAAGGTTACAGTTCTCTGGCTTTCATAGTACTTTTAATACTAGGTTTATGTCTTCTACATGTAGCAATTAATTCTCAAAACCCTCCCTGAAAGCCTCTTGTTTTACTAGCCCGCAGTCCTGTTACAAAGGTGAAGAAATCCACAGAATGTAATTTCACTAAGATGATAAGTAGAGAGAAATATTGTTATACTCTCTGCCTTCTAACTTGCATTTCAGCCTTCTAGTGTAGATTGGCAGAGCAAGGCCAGGGCAGGCATATCCACTGGCACAGAATATGGGGGCTAGGTGTGAAATAGAGGGATTGTGGCAGATGTGAGGTATTTTGAATAGCAGAGTTAGGGCAAGAGATGACAGAAGGATTGACAAAGAAACATCTTTAATATCTGCTACTCAACTCTTTAGTTTTCTCAGCAACATTTTTGCCATGATTTGGCCATGAAAAATTGGTGTTCTGAAAGGTAGTTTAAACTTCCTTTCAGGATTTTTCAGTTTTTTCCTCCTGCCTCTGAGCTATTTGTCTTCTGGCTTTTTATTTTGTTCTTTCTGGTATTTGCAATATTTCCTCATTTATTTTCTTCTGGCAATTTTAACTGCTATGCTGTTTTACTTCCCTGCCAAGTCATTAATGGCAAGACATGGAATATGTCACACTTGTCAGGAATAAGTCAGGTTTATGTTTCCTATAATTAGGAAAATATTTAAGTGTAGATGTAATGCTTGCATTTCCTGTTACACCTCCTCAACTCAATAAACACAAGTTTTATAAATATTCTTTATTTGTTTTCACTGATTGACTTTCAAAAGTTGCAACAGTTCAGGAAAATCCCTAATGAATGTGGCCGTTAGCCTTTTTGTTTCCCTCATTTGGATTTTGGTTTTCTGGTGACTTAACAGAATACTATAATGCCCGTGTGAATTTAAACCCCAGAAGAGTCTAATAAATAATTTTTTTAAAGTCTGTTTTCTATTGTTCCCCTCCCTCTACTGTTTTTTTTTCCTTTATTTTTTTAGGTATGTTTTAAAATTATGGTGTAGCACCATTTATAACCTATGATGTTTCTAGAACACAACTGCTTACTTCCTGCAGAAGAAATGGTTTTGTTCCATTATTTGGAACATAATTGGAGCTGAATTTACTGACAATAATCACAATAATTTTTTTTGTATCTGTTAAAATATTACCAAATTTGCCTTTCTTTTCTCTTACAGCTTCATATGTCTTAAGGCATGCATGTCTTGAAAAAGGAATACCTCTCTCCAAAGTTCAGAAGATTTTAGGTACACATAGTTGCGTTTAAAAGTCCCTCTTGCCTACAGTCAGTGTAATGCATTACACACCTCTACACTTGATGACTTGCCAGTTCTGTTCTCTACTTGCCTCTCAGAAGGCACATTTTTGTAAAGCAGTGCAATATCTCAACCATTTGATGTGCCTCATTAATTTCTGCAGCCTCCTCATTTATTAAAAGTACTTTGTTGTCTCCAGTTTTATTCTTTTCATGATTTGTTATAACCCATCCAATTTTCTCTTAACTGATTTGACTGCTCTAATTCATTCTGCAGTTTGGCTGCCCTTCTCTTTGCTGCAGCAACACATTCAGTATATTTGTATTCTGCTACTTCCATTACTCAATTTTCTTTTAGTCTTAGATTCACAATTAGGCCCTGGTTGCTTCCTATTCCTTGTGTTCTTTTCCAGAATTTCTACTATACAGTTGATAACAGCCCTACTTGAAAAGGAGTTTTCACAAAAGGTTCAATTTAATTTTTGCCACTCTTAAATGAGAAATTACAGAACTGAGAATTTTTAAACAGATACATGGGAGTCCAAATGGTTAGCATAGAGTAAGTCTTGCTCTAGTCTGTCTAAATTGAGGTTACTAATGACTCTGGTTTGTGTTTAAAACTCCAATGAAATAGAAAGACAGTAGCAGCTGACTGTCCAGTGGTGATGTTGCTATTTTATTAGTTATAGGTCTGTATCCTTTTAAACTCAAAACGCATTCCAGTGTATTTGCCATCTCCAATGACAGCGTGATGCTATTTATACCAGGTGTTAAATTAGGTGAGCTTTACACTGTCTGATACTGAGTAGCTGTAATATTTTATGCTACTGAAACATGGAGGGTGCTAGCAGAGCAGATGAACAGCTACACTCCTGCAAGTGCTCATCCCAGGTGAGGACAAAGGGTCAAGAACTTACTGCAATCCTTTCACGTGTATTATAATTTAGGAGAGCTGTTTACACTCCACCTGGGATTTAATAGAAGCTCTTCAGACCACGACTCCCTGCCCATGGGGAGAATTAATTTTTATTTTGGATGAACTGTCAGTACTGTGTTAGCCACTGGATCTGCCAACAACTTGTCCCTAGCTGATCATTAAAAAAATTAGCAGTAGTCATGGGCTGACTTCTACTAAATTAACAGAGGAACCTTTTATCATCAGGTACCTATTTTGCAGCTTCTATCAAGAGAAACCTGCTGAATCAGTCTGTGGTAGTTTATAGCAGATTTCATCTATAGTGCTGTGGTCAAGCAAGGAGGGATTATAAATTTCTTTATCTGTAAGCAAAGTGTAATGACTAGCTGGAAGATCTTGGTTTGCTCATGCTGTTCAGTTTAGTTTTCAAACTGAGCAGATCAGGCATCAGCATTGTACCAGCCAGTGCAAAGGTAACACAAGTCAGGGCTTTGTGATGATAGGGGAGGTGTGATCATAATTATGTATTAAAATTTTAAATTTGTAATCAGTTCAATGGCCAGGATTATGTAACACTCGGTAGAGACGGACTACGCCATTGCAAAAATGCAGAGTGAGGGACTATCCCAAAGTCATGAACTGACAGCTCAGGAAAGCCTCTCCTGGAAAGCTGTTATGCTTGGGGGAGTGGATAACAGAATGAGCACCACTACTGCAGTAGTTTGTGGAAGTGCAGAGAATACTGAGATCATTGTGAAGGTCTTCTACACAACATTGATGTTTACACTTGGATTGTGTTGTGAACCATTCTGCTAGATTTGTTTTGAGATCTGTCTTCCTTTTTACTTCCTCAGAAGATTGTGTTCAGTGGAAAAGATCTTGGGTTTAGGGTTTAGGAAATTGACAACAAATGGCAACTTGGAAGGGGTGATAAATGATCCTTTTTTTTTTTTTCCAAGTAATGAATTTCTTGCGTGTTTGAGGAGTGAAATAAATTCTATACAAATTAGCAGAAGTGATAAAAAACAGTCTTTTTTGATTCTAGCCAAATGAATATGTTTAAATCTAAGCTTTCTTTTGGTCCATTTCACAAAACTCCCAATCATATGGGACACTGTCAGGACCAACATACTATTTTAAAAGAATGTAGTTTAGCGTCTCTGCCCTGTAAAAAGTCAGTTTATTTTTTCATTATTTTGTCTTGAAATTTGAAGCCATGGGCATTCAAGTTAGGGAGGTACCTGTCAAACTTCTAAGTTAGGAAGCAAAGTGTGATTAGTCTGGTTTGTGTAGTCCCCTGTGGTGACTTACCTTTGTTATCATCCATAAATCATAAAAATTATCGAATATTGAATATTTGTGCCATGCAAAAAGCCAGTACATTTGAATAAAGTTTAAAGCAATGTCATAGCACAATTAATTCTAGTTCTTGTATCATTCAAAATACACACTTTATATAGATGTTAATAACTAAGATACAATTTTCTGTAATACTTTATACAATTATTCATTAAAATCCCTACAGGAAATTTCTTGAAATTATAATATTATATAATAGACTGGATTAATACAACTGTTATTTGAATTTATGTGAACAATGTTGTAATTTAAAGCATGTTAGTGCAGTTTATAGACTCTCAGTCAAACTAGTTTAGTTGAATCCATTTCCTAATTTATGTGTTCTGTAAATGAATGTTCTTCCATGGGTATTTTTGCTCTGTTAGTGGAAAAGAAGGCATTATCTTAGATGTGCTTCTAAAATTACTTTAACTGACAATTTAACCAAAATGTAACCCATTCAACTAACCCAACTTAGTTGTGGTCATGATTTCAATGAATATTGAAAAGGTTGATATTTTTGTTTGTAATTTTCCTGCTGGGTACAGGATAAAAACTTTGTTCAGCTGGCCCTCTTGGTATGGGAGAAGGACTTCTTCAAGACAGAGTTAAGAGAATGAAACAAGTGAACAAAATCAAAAGTTTTTAATAAGAAATTTTTGCTAAAGTAGATTCTAGGCATTCCTTAGGGGACCAAAGCAAAGGTTACATTGACATTCTGAAAAAGGTGATATAAGAGTGAATAAAGAGTAAGTGAACTGTTGTTTAAGTAGTGCTGAACCACTACTTGGGTTATATAAACTACCCCTGAGAAATGCCTCTGTATCACAGAAGGTTGCTAATGCATTTACCAGTTTTTAAAAGAGTTTGGACAAGATGTGGAAAACTCCTGACTGGTGAGTCTCATATCTCTACAGGGCAGTGAAGCCATAGATAAATATGTTTTCAGGAAGAACTAGTGTAGCTTCTTCAGGAAACAATCAGGTCTCATGATTCTGCTGCAGTTCCCTGAAGGAATCACTGTTGTGTGTTTGACAAAGGTGACCTAATTGAGGCTGACTTTACAAGGTCTTCAAAAATCCTTCCAAAATACTTAGAGGAGCCAAACTGCTATAGGATAAAAGGTAAGGTCTTCACATATATTACTGACAGTTGAAATGTCAGGAAACAAGGTAGAAACGTGTTCAGTTTTCTCTGTGTAGGATTTTCACCCACCCGGTAATTTCCACTGAGATCTGTATTAAGACCCATGTTATTCAATGTACCCAGTCTAGGAAAGACAGTACAGGGGGAGGTGGCAACATTTGCTGATGGTATTCAGTTTTGCAGAGCAGTAAAAGAGAAAACTGTGCAAAGAAGAAAGGCCTTGCGACATGGAGTGATTAAATGGCAGAATAAATTCACTGTGAAGAAGGGTACAGCAACACAGACGAAGAAAATAGTTCTTAACTTTATATATGTAACAAAGAGTTCTGAATTGCCTGCTGCCAGGGAGGAAAGAGATAATGCAATTTTGAGTGTTTTAATGACAATGTAAGTGCAGTGCTCTGTGATGATTATAAAAAAAAAGCAGGCAGGTGTTAGGAATGATAGAGAACAAAACAAATGCAATACATTTTCTGATCTCAGAAGTTAATAGCAGAAAGAGAAACAAGGAAGATTGAATTTACAGAATGACTTCCCTGTGAGAAGTGACTACAGACCTAATGACTCTACAGTCCCTGTAATTCTACGGATGGGGACTATGACAGGATTTATAAAATGATAAGCAACAGTGAGAGAAGAGATAGGGTCCAAGTGATCATTGTCTTTTCTGGTCTGAAAGAAAGGTATCAAAAGGAACTCAGAAGGTTCAAAACAAAGAAACAGTGTGTTGGTGTAGTGTGCATCTGAACTGTAGAGTTTGCTGCTGAAGGATATTGTGTATGCCAAAAACTTGTGAAGGTTTAAAATCATGAAAGATTTCATCTAAACTTGTTAAACACAATTATTACACTTCCAGCTGATGAAGTTAATTCCCCAAATCACAGACCATTGGAAGCTGGAGGAGTACTGGGATACATCACTGCATATTTTTTCTTATGTACCCTTCCCTAAGCCTGTATTAGGCTACCGGTAATGGAGAGACTAAATGGACTATTTTTATGTTCTCAGATATCAAAGATTGCAGAGTAATTTTTGTAAGCTGTTAATTTGTGTTTGTACAGTATATAACTAGCTAGAACCTAAGCAAGCCCTTCTGTGTAAACTAGCATTTGGTGACATTAAGATAGAGAAACACACAGATGCTATATTGTGGGACATGGACAAACAAGAACATGACACAGTAACATACAGAAGACGTGTCAGAATGGTGAGGCTGCTGACTTACAGTTGAATTCATCAGTGTTCATCAAGGCCTTACTCTCAGTAAAAGTATCTCACTTTTATCATCAGGGAATTGCTTGAGCTAAAATTAAGTTCAAAGGTGTTAATGCCAGAAAGAAAAGGAGATTTTTGTATGCTGCCCTCTGGTAAAACTATGTAATTATTTTGCCAGTACAGTTATCTATTTCAGGTGACATCGTGTTTAAGCATTATGGTTTCTGAATTGGACACATGTGGGGATCTGCTGTGGATAATCAGAGCTGGGGAGCAGAAAATTAGTAAGAAACATGCTCCTGCATTGTAGGTCATAGAACAGCAGAGCAAAAACTACAGCTGTCTCCTGCTAAAACCTGGATTGGCTGGAGGATGTGTAGGCTTTGTTGTTTCTGTGTGATACAAAGCTGCAAACATGTTCTTCCAGATGTGAAAACAATGTCTTCTACAGAGAGGATAACTGCTTGACCTTCTAGGAGGAGATTATTTTGCTGTGGAATTGATATGGTATTAATCATAGTATTGACAATATTGCACAATATTGCTTTTAACGTCCTGGGTGTGAAAATTTTTCTTGGATAGTAGGGTTTTTTTAAACTCTACACGTATGATAAAGGTGGCTGAAGTTGCCCTAGGTGATAATGGAAGCAGCTGCTTTGACTGAAGTTTTTTTATTTTTTCAGTTTTCCTATTCTGGGTAGGTAGTGTGGTAGACAACTTGCCCTTTTAAAAGTGCCTTTTTTTTTAAATTTTGTTTTTACTCGTAAAGGGTAAAAGGTAAAAGCTTTTAATTGTAAAGGTGATTTTTAGAGGACTTGAATAGCTGTTTTCTCTCTCATTGCATGAACGGAAATGTTCACTCCTTCCCTTAGGTGTCACTGTTTATCGTCGCTAGACTTCCACAGGCTCCACGTTTGGCTGAATGGTGGTTTTGCTCCATCCCTCAGGAGTCTTGGCAAGTGTAATGTGTGTAGCCTGCTCTGCCAGTCTGTGCTGCCTCACATACTTGTCTCCCTCCTACATCAGAGAATAGCAGTGACAGCCTGTGTAAGGCTGTTACCAGAGATCTATATTAGTGCAATGTTATAAAAGATACCTTGCCAGTAATTTCTCAGTGTGGGATATGTCTTAAAATGGGCTTGATAGTTGTATGTACTTATTTTCTTTTAAAAAGTGATATTGCTAGTAAGCATGAAATTTCTCACAAATACATTTTGTGAACTTTTTTTTAACCTTTTTAGTTTTGCTTCAAAAAGATTTAGATTCTGGCAAGTTTTTTCCCTTTGTAGGTCAACTTTTTTCCATATTATTTTATTTCAAAAATTAAAGCAATATTTATGCATAGAAATGATGGGAAAAAGTATTACTGTCAACACTTGCCATTTACCTAAGAATTAATTCTTATCTCAAACCATCTATCTGATGGTTTGGGTCATAATGCTGACTTCTAAGCAAGCACTTTAATTTCTTCCTGCTGCATGCAACTGTTGCATACTCTGACATATAACTTCAAAACTTGTAAAGTTGCCAGGGAGAGCTATTTTACCTGCCTTCCATCTATTCTTGCAATGAATATCTAACACTGTCACACCAAGGACCTTCAGCTATTTACAGTTATATTCACTAGATCTCACTCATTCCCACTGAAATTGGGACTCCTTTGCAAAATCCTTGCTCTGTGTGAAACAAAGGAGGCAAGCTGTGTCTACCACCACCTCTGCAGGAGGTTGCTTGCTTTGGTAGACAGGAGTTTTAAACAATTTTTGTGCTTGCAGAAACCTCAGTAGTTCTTACAGGAAGCATAAAATCCTAATAATCACAGAAGTTGAACCACCATGCGTAAGAAGTTTACAATATTAAATATTTGCAACATCACATAAAAAATATACCTGTGAGAAAGCTAATGAGTTGTAAAGGTCTAGGTGGTTGGTTTTTATTTATCTTTATTTGTTCTATGTTGTGAAGGTACTAAATTTCTCTAAGGGTGGAGTCTCTTGTTTTTAATCCAAGAATGACCTAGCATTATGGGGGGAAAAAAGTAGATCAGACTGGCTAGCGGATTACCCAGGGAAAACTCTGGTATTTTTAACCATGCAAATAGCTAGTCATCTGTTTTGAAATAAAGAGGATTACTTTTGCTTGATAGCTCTGTGTTGTGTTTTTACCATGCCCGGAGTATGAACTCTGCAGTCTCCAAATAAGGGGAAAATGGACGTAGATCACATCATAACTTTAGCTCCAGGAAGAAAATGCTGTGGTCATTTACAATGTTTAATCTAGGTTTGGACAACTGTGTGCATGCTAGCTCATTGATGGCTATATAAGCAAGAAATGCAGCAGGAATTGTTACATTTCTCATATGGGAGATTTCATCTTCAGCAAATGGAAAATATAAAACAAAAGCCATTTTTCTGTCCACAGGCAGAATTCCTTTTTATTTCACCAATAACTAAATCAAGGAGCCATCTGTATCTCCTGCGGGGTTCAAATCTCACAGCCAGTTTCTCCATGAGCTGGCAACAATAGACATACACAAGAGAAAGTACAGAAGCAGAATGGATAAAACCATTTCTTTTAAATTACAAAAGGATTTTTTCCCCCTTGTTGCTAAGCTATATGTCTCTTGTTACAACTCCCCTAACAATGCTGTTTTAGAAGACTAGTTGATTTCACAAACTAATAATTCTAAGTTACATATGGCAAAGAGTGAATTTTGTTCCTTCTTTAACAATCTGAAAGGCTTGGAAATATAAGTGGAAAACTATCTGCAAAGAGAGGGTGTCTCAGGATTTTCACACTAGTGGCCAACTTGCTCTTAGTATCAATAATATGTTATTGATGTTTAAATGTTATTTTATGAGGAGATAGTCAGTAGGAAAAATTTTGGTTATTTCAGTTGAAAGTAAGTCAAAGCTCATTTCTGGCATGTATGTCTTAAAATTGGACACTGGAATAATGTCCACTAAGGTTTCTGTGTCATAATTAAACTTAAGAGATACCTTTCAAGTAGGATACTAATACAGTCCTATCTTTGCAGAGCAGAGGCCATTGGATAAAACCTTTCTAATTGCACATAGCAGTCAGATGTATTTAAAACAGAGCAGGTCATCATGTATGAAATATGAACGGAACTAAAAACATGATTTTTTTTTTTTTGGCTTGTTTTTTTGTTTTGGTTTTTTTAATTTTTTTTTTTTTACAATCAAGGACCACAGATACTTTTGTAACTTTTTCTTCCTTTCCTGTCTTAGTCATTAATTTTATCCTACATCTGAATACACATGACTTTGAAAGTGCATATCTTTTCCAGTACATACTACCAAGATACAGGGGTAGAAAGTGTATTTTGAAACTCTTTCTAGCTGGTTTGTTAAGTGCACTTAATTAGAAAAGATGTCTGGCCAATTTTTCTCTTCTGTGTTGTTTGGCTTCTGTTGAATCTTGAATTTTAAGGTATTTTGAGAAAAGCTTGAACAGAAGAACATAGAAGTATTGGCTACAGAAATACAATGCTATAAAGAAGCAGTCTGAAGATAAGTGATGTCTCTTATAAACCTTTCCATGAATTAACTAATTATAGATATTATCATCTGCCACTAGTTTCAAAATATGCTTAGAGAAATCTTTCTTAAGAGAAGTTGGAACAATGCACTGTCAAAGGTGAATAGCAAGAACAACTCCCTGCCCTGTACACTCCCTGCCTACTTATGCAGTGTGCTGTTTGGTTTGGTTATTTTTTTCAATTCTGTTTCTATGAAGTCATTATTTTTACTTTAGAGAGGCTTACTTTATGATTATTTTTTTAAAGCTTGAGTTTGGCATTACTACAATGGCAGGAAGGGAAGGAATCATGGTGTGTGTGGGAATGGAACAGCAGTTATGCCCTCACCCTTCCTTACCTGTTTGGAAACTTCTGTTTCAGTGAATCTGACAAAACCATGGACATTTGTGTGATAGAAGCACTAGGAGCAGACTGGTATCAGATATGCAAAGTGAACCAGAGTCTAATCTTGTGATAACGAGCTTGTTGACTTAACCCAATGATGTGGCTTTAGTAATCTTAAGAAAACCTTTTCTTTCAACAAAAAAGTCTGTGTCTTCCTTGTTGGGATAATCCAGTAATACATCTTTGACACATGCACATTTTTCTCATCTATAAATTCAATTCTATGTTTTGTATCAATATTTGTATTCTGCTATCTGTGTTTTTTTCACATTGTGAACTTAGTTCACAATTACTTGCCTGCTTTAATTAAAACAAAGTTGTGAGCTGTCTGCCTCAGTGACCTCTTTGCCAAAAAAATGTTTTCCAGAGGAGAATTCTTCAGGGTTTCAACTATGCTTTCTTTAAATAACCTTGGTCCTTGATATGGGCCTGTTCACTCTCATGTGGCACTGTACAATGCCCCTTGGATCCAACCATTCTGTGTTCCCAGGAGGCTATTTCTGTTGGGTGACTGGACAGCTTTGTGAGAGAAGAAGGAGAAGGAATGCTGTTGTGCTGGCAGATGTGAGGAACTTTGCTCAGGAGTCAGATTTTAGGAGATAAAATCTGGGTTCAGTTGCCACTTCTACTGCACCGTATGCTCCCCAAGGGAGAGCTACACCCCACTGTGGAGTGGCTGCTGGTCCACAGATGTTGAAATAACTCAGGAGAAACCAAGAGGAACTGGAGTAGTAATTCTCTGTGGTGGCTAGGGTTTGAATAGCTCAGTGAGTGGCAGATTAGCAGATCTCCAGACGAGGCCATCATTCACTAAAATTGACGGAATAGGGTAGATAGGAGCAGGTTTTCATTCCACGTTCCGACAGTTACCATTTGGGAATAACTACTGAACAGAGTGAGGTGAATCAAGTCACCCAAGTATGTTTGAACTCTTGCATAACAAAATGAGAATGGTTTTCTAAAAGGCTTTTTATGCACCTAAGTGCCATGACTGCTATGAAAGCAAGGAGTTTAGAAAACACTAGGCACAATTCTAAATAATTCTCTGCAGTATGCAAAATTTTGTCATTTCTTATTACTTGTTCTCCCAACTTTTAGATAAGGTTTGAATTTCCTGAATTCCTGCACACAATCTCTTTTTACTATCTAGAGAAAATAAAAGGCCCAGAAAAAGTATCTCTTCATTTCAGGGCTCTCAACCTCCGCGCAGTGTGCATTTTTGTTTGTAGAGACAGAAAGGTCAGATGAAGCAGACTTCCATTCGCTATGCTCAGCAGCTGGTTTGATAATATTACTCATTCTCCCCTGTTTCCTCAGAGCATATCTGCTTCCAAACCAGATCTCATAGAAGTAATGCTGTAATCTTATCACCACTTTAAGAACTTTAATATTTTCTCTGTGATTGTCTCTCCTAACAGTTTTCAAGCAAAAGGTCATTTTTTCAGTGACCCTACTGCCTTTGCTTGTGTCAGAAAAATGTTTGAAAAGAATTTAAAGTCTTTTACTGCCTTGTGTAGCAATACAATTCTTTCTCTTCTTGTAGAGCCTCATGAAGAAACCTCCAATCTCTTTCTTTGTTCTTACTGCCAAAGAATAGAGGAACACAACAGTCTTGTTGCCCACAAATCACAGCAGGAAGTGATAAGCTCTAGCAGTGGTATAGTTTTTAGAAACCTCTTCGAATGGTACTGGAGAAATAAAAATGGAAGAAAAAAAGAAACCACAAAGTGGTTCAACATTTTCACAAGCAGTGGACAGTTACAGTACACTTTATTCCTTCTCCTTCAACACCCTGTTTAAAATGCCATTTATCTACTAGAAATTGTGACCTTTATTGTTGATTCAATTTTTCTTTGCAAGTCCCTTTGGACCTTGGACCATGACCAAGCAAGCTTTAGCCCTTGCAAGTTGGCCCACCAGCTAACTGTTACAACACCTTCAAGTTAAGTTGCTTAATCCTTTTCCATTCCTCTCACCCACATACATCTGGAAATCAGAATGCAATTCCAGTGTGCCTAACACAGACACTAGCAACAAGGAATAACTTCCTCAACAGTGGGGCAAGTCCTAGTGACATTAGTTACTCTTCCCATGACCCACCTTTCAAAGATTCTGTTACCAGGAATCTTCCAGGGTGATATTCCAATGACTTGGGTCTGCCCCTCATAAAAGGAGTTGAGCTCTGATCACTTTCAACACCTTCTCATTTCATGGGAGGGGTAATGACTGTTTTACTCTAAAAACTGAATGCCTAATGACTATATCTAAACACTGGGACTTGATCATGTTGATTGTCCTGCTTGAAGACTTGGCCACAGCATAATACAACCCTCTCCCACCCTCCATATCTGTTTTTCTTCCCATGAGAAGTAAGGAATGGAAAAAAGTGACAGGGGAGCCAGAAAGTTTGTGAGCACCTGTTTTGACATGGAGTTGGGATGCAGACAGAGACTACAGCTAGACCAAATGGCTGGGAAGGGCTCCCAGATTCTGCAGTTAAGATACAGAAAACATTTAATATGAGGAAAATGTTAAATAAGTTGCTGTTAGAAGCATGTACAAGGAATGTGACAGTCTGGAGTCCTTTTTAACAGGTGCAAAATTTTACGGAATTTCAGTAGAAATAGTAAAAGTCTCTGATTTAGTTTCTCCATGATTTAAAATTTTAAATTATCTCAGTAATTTGAGGTTTTTTATGGGATACCTTCATCAGATCTTTTTAGTGCAAGGATATAGTAATGGATCCCTTATGGAAATCAGGATTTGACAGAAAATGAGAGGGTGATTTAAGAAGAGACAGTGTAATGATGAGAAGTGGCTGTGAAAAAGTTCACAAGCAGCCAGTGAAGAGCAGCAGAGTTATTAAAAAAAAAAAAACCAAAACAAAACTTTTCTATTGTTGTAAAAGAAAATATGGAACAAACTGGAGTGATTTCCAAGCCTCTGTATGATATAACTTCCCTATATTCTTTGGGATGTTATTCATTTTAGTAAATACTTTTATGAAATCTAGGTCATTTCAGACATGGAGCAGCGTAAGATTCTTTATTAATCACCTGTATCCTATAATATCCTCTGTTCCATTACACTAACAAGAAAGAGAAAGCCTCTAGACACAGATCTGCTTTTCCTGTTAGACACATTAAACAATTCTGTAGTAAACAGGTGTGGAATTCAGAGGCAAAACTATTGTGATTCCAGGGCTTTACTTTCAGATTCTGTCTAGTACTAAATTCCATCCCAACATAAGAATAACCAGATGTTTCAGAGTAAGTTGCAGCTCTTGGAAGATATAAAGAACCATTTCTGCCCTTCTACCTCATTTCTCCTTCCTTTGTTTCATGTTGTTCTTCTGCCTGATGCCTGACCAGAGTAAATGCCTGAGTGTCTCATGTTTATTCACCAGGCTGCTGATGGTAATCATGCTGAAATCTCAGTAGCTTTCAGCTAGGGCAAGTGTTATTTTTTTAGAAAGCATTTCTATTCCAAGTTATTGCATATGATATCTTAGGCCTTGATCTCATGAAAATCATACTTGATGCCAGGAGTAGTCAGGCTGGTAAAGCCAAGCACATACATAAATGCTGGCAGGTTTTTTTCTTTCCTAAACATGAGTGAAATAATTTAACAAATTGTGTCATACATGTCCAGAGTATTTATCAGGCCCACACAGAATAGGTGTTAATAGTTTAGAACTGTAATCCATAAAATGTATCCATGTCAATATATGTCTATAAGTATGGAAGTATACCTCAAGTGAAGAGTTTTGGAAAAAGTCATCATGGTGTTTTGTAAAATTAGCTGGAATGTGCTGCTGGTGTGTTTGGGTGTTGTTAAAGTGTTGGGATTTTAGGAGTGCAACTTACAGAAGTAAAAATTCTTCCAGGTTTGTTACAGGAGCTCCTGTCTGCCACCTTGTGTGACAACATCTAAAATACAGAAATGGCTATTTAGAAGAAAACTAGTAGCAGTGGTTGTCATCAGATTTTAGAAATAAGTGCTGTATCATTGAGGCATGGAATCCCTTGAAAAAATACCCAGCTGAGTGCTGGAAAAGTGCTTTGGAAGAGGAGAACCTGCACACGCATTGTGAATCCGTAACAATTAGAAACTAATTGTTGACTAAACCATTTCTATGCAGGGAAGTAATAAATGAAATGCAGGTACCTGTAGCACTAACAGATCACAGTCCTGATCTTAAATGAAGGTAACTAGAAAACTGCCATTGCCTCCAAAATGCATAAGGACATCCTACCCCTTTTCTCTAAATTAATTTGTAACCTTAGTTTATTACTTTCATAGTATATTTTCATACTGCTGTCTGGGCTATTTCTCTTATGCCTGTGGTGATAAGAGTTAGTAATGTTTTACTTGTCAGAAACACTCCTTATTTTTGCCAGTATGGCATAGACTTTAACTTGCAATTTCTAATTCCACCCTTCCACAGTGAGCATCTGCTGATCGGCTCTTTACATCTTGTTTTCAAAGTACTCTACATGATATCAGCTGGATATACTTTCCTGCCCCAAGATACATTTCCTGCTTCCACTGTTGTAGTCCAAAAGGACTGTCCACCTCTCTACTTAGCTGTGTTCCCAGCTGTTAGTCCTTAGAGTTACTGTCAGCCTTTAATGGAGCTCTTATCCTGGCAGACAAATGGGAGATTCCGGGTTAACCTGGCACTGACTTCAGTAAGAGAAGAGCATACTCGGCACGCTAAGAGCATTGAAGGTGCATGTAGACATTTAATTACCCAGATTTAAACCTCTGATTCCCCATAGATTTCAATGGTGAGTTATCCCTCTAGTTAAGAGCCATGGCAAACAATCTCTGCTCATTTTACTTGCATGAGTAACTTAGCAAAGGCAGTGGCACTTCTTGACTGAAGATGTTGAAATGTTTGGGTTTAGTAGAAAGAGCATTGCCAGCAGATTGAGGGAGGTAATCCCAACCCTCTACTCAGTCCTGGTGAGGTGCCTCTGGAGTGCTGTGTCCAGTTCTGGGCTCCTCAGGACAAAAGTGACATGGCACTCCTGAAGAATGTCCAGTAGAACACAAGAAAGAAGATTAAAGGACTGAGGAGAAAAGGCTGAGGAAGCTGGGCCTGTTCAGCCTCGACAAGAGACAGCTGAGAGGGGACCTCATCAATGTCTGTCAGTATCTGAAGGGAGAGTGCCAAGAGGATGGACCAGCCTGTGCTCAGTGGTGCTGAGCAACAGGACAAGAGGCAATGGGCAGAAAATGATGCACAGGAAGTTCCACCTGAACATGAGGAAGAACTTCTTTACTGTGCAGTGACTGAGCACTGGAACAAGTTGACCAGAGAGGGTGTGGAGTCTCCCTCACCAGAGATATTCCAAAACCATCTGGACACAATCCTGTGCCATGTGCTCTGGGATGAACCTGCTTGAGCAGGGAGGTTGGACCAGATAACCCATTGTGGTCCCTCCCAGTCTCACCCATTCTGTGATTCTGGAAAACATAGAAGTTGCATACATTACTTAGCTAACGTGATCTTTAAGTAAACCCCTTACCAATACTTATAAATACAATTAAACAAATGTGGTATCAAAACCAAGATATACAAATCTAAAATTAGAAAGCTAATTAGTTCTGTATTTCCTGGTTTTAAAGGGGAAACGTTTTCCACCAGATTGAGAAAACTGTGAAAATTTTCTGATTAAATTAATAAAGTGTTTAAAGATAATCTTGAAAATTAATGTACTTACAGCTAATCTTCAAAGACTTGAAATAATCGTGATATGAAAGTACATGGGCATTTCTTATGCAATATTATACACTAAAATGCCTTTCTTGCCATCTTATGAAGGACAGGAGAAACAACAAATTGAAAGTTTTCCTCTTTCTGCTGTCAGTGGAGGGACACCATTTCCTATGACAGTAAATCCCTTTTCACCAAAGAATTCATACCATTGGATTGAAAATAAGTTATTAAAGTTCTAGGAAATCCTCACTGTCCTTTCAATACAAGACTTTGGGAAGTACCATAGGAGATTTAAAGTGGTGTGGGAGTAGGGTGTTTCTATGGTGTGGGAGGGATGTTTTTTGATCAAGGACTGGAAAATGTGTCTATCAGTTTGTTCATGCTCTGACTGTAGGAGTTAGAATTCCTGCTTGGATACAGAATCCTTACTGTGACTTCTGAGGAATGCTACAACATGAAAAAGTGGAGAAGAACATTTCATTTGCTCAGAAATGTGTGTGTGGCTACAAGATGAATAGCACCTTGTAGAATCAGTCCCCACAGCACCAACCAACTTAATGAACATTATTCCTGAAGCGATGTATTCATTACTGCTGATCAAAATCCTGTGCCTGCTGAATGTATACTGCCAGACATTCTACTCCCCCAGAATCACCCTGTGCTATCATCCTACACTGAAAGTTTACACTTCCTCGGTCTGCTCTAGTTTATATCAAATGGAGATTATTAAGTTATACACAGGGGAACAGGTGGGTGGAGCAGCTGGCATGAGAAGTGAGCAGCCTGACAACAGAAAAAAAAAACCCAGGGTAGATTACAGCACAAAAATTTTCCTAGGAAATTGCAAATTTCACAATCTGTTCATGAGAACTGATGGTATAGCTCGTGTGCCAGGTAACAAGTCTGGGAGACTCTAGACTTCACTGGAAGCAGACTATTCAAGACCTTCAAAGATCTTGTTAGTTTTGGCTTCAGTCTATTACACTATATCAAGCAGTCCTACTCATTCTGGAAAACAACTCTATGAATTTCTAAAGTAGATTGAAAAGGTCACAGTGGTTTTTCAGTCTTAATTGACTTACTGAATGATTTACTTGTATTTTTTATTGCAGATGAAACTTTAAAGATAGCTCTGTGAGCTCTCAGAGTCATGCAGAATTTGAGGGTTTATCTTTGGTTTAATTCAGTGACATGAAGAAAACATCAACTTGAACTGGTTCTGATGAGCACCAGTTAAAGAAAGCTACCCAACTAAATAAGCTCTCCTGAACTTGGGTGCAGTATGGAGGGTGACCTAACGGAATGAAGTATTACACATTCACAAGTACTCAAAATTTAGATTATAATGAACTGGGATAGCCAAGGAGAATGCAGTAACAGTCAAGACAACCTGATAAGGCTAAAGTGGCAAAGTTTCTACAATAAGTAAATGCATAGGGGGCTATGGAGAAAGTAGGTGATGTGATCATATGTGGAAGAAAAGATAAGCTGCCAGTTATGTCTGGGCAGTACTGGGACAGTTTATCCTGTATCATTTACAGGAACCCAGAAACAGTCTCTTAGTTAGGTCTCTGTCTCAGGACACAGCAGAACAACAATTTACCTTTGTGAACTGAGCGTTGCCACGTTTTATATCTGGCTGTCTCCTGTTTTGACTTAAGTAGCTTTTCTCATTACAGTTTCGTTAAAACACATACATTTCTGCAAAAAGTTGCACTTCTAAAAAATCAGCACTTTTCAAATGAAAAGTGTTTAATCAAGAAGTTTCCAGCCAAGTCTAAATATAGCATCCTTTTAAAATGTTTCAGGATTTCAGACAGCACTTCAAAAAGAAACACACTGAACCATTCGCTATTACTGGTGCTTCATAATACTCAAATTACAAGAAACAATTAAATGTTATAAAAGATATCTTGATAAGCATTTAACGCGCCACTGAATAACATTGGTGTCTCGAGTTTCTAATTTCTGTCCTTTAAACTCAAACTTCCTTCTAGTTCTTATCTGAATTACTGTTGAACACAAGCCAAAGTTCACTTGGACTTCCTTTCTACACAAATTCAATTAAGAAATGTAAACATTTGGAGTCTCTCTTGGGGGGGTGGGGAGGCAGTGAAAAAAAAAGAAAAATAAAAGAAAGGCTGTCAGTGGGAAAGATTCATGTAGGCCAAAAGGAGAGAGAACTATTTTCATGTGGAGAAAAGAATCAGTAGTAGTGTTTGACAAGGACAAAGTAATCTGTTACTAGAGGCAGCTTATGACAGAGGTCAGTCAGACAGCTGTGCATGAGAGAAAGGTAACTCATGTTTGTACAGTCACAGGGAACAACATGCTGTTAGTGGCAGGAGAACGTGTTTAGCTTTTGGAAATATTTTTACTGTTGTGGAACACGCAGTGAGTACTGGTTTGAAACCAGTATATTTTGTTGTTGTTGACATGCTGCTTCTCACAGGCTTTTGTCTAACAACTTTAAAACTCCTGATATAATCTGAAAGACTGTGGTAAGTTTTACAAGAGTAAAGGTCAAGAAAGAAATATGATGACAAAAACAGGAGAGAGAATATAGGGGGAAAGGCTCAGTATGGAAGATCATCTGTGCATTATTTTAAGGCATCCCCAAATGCCTTAATCCAGTAACATGGGAATTGTCAATGCAAGTTTGACACCACTACACTGGCAAAAGCTGGATAATGAATGCAAAGGCCAACACACTTCTGACTCATTGTCTAGAGTCTGGTAAAGGAAGTGACAGCTGGTGGTGTTCTTAATATCAGCATCCAATCCAAGGAAACCAGCTGAAGCATGTGGCTGAGAAAATTCATTACCCATTTAAAAAGTTCAAAGGGTATGTGAGGAAAGTTAGAAAAACACTTTGGCTTTTGAACACTCAGCTCTTTCACAGGAACTCCAGGAGTTATAAAAACTTGTTTAAGAATACATGCTGAGAATATTTTAGCTAAATGACTCTTAAAAATTCTGCTTACACAAGGTATGAATTCCAAGTAAATTGACAAAATCCTTTGGCTAAGATAGACAAAGCAAAAGAAAATCCCTGAACCAACCCACCACCAACACCACCCCCCTAGAACTACTAAAGCTCCAGTACCAGTAGGTGCTTGAAATGTATATTTGTGTGCTTTTTTTTAATGTTCTTTAATCTTGTTTGTTGAAAAGCATTTCTGGAAAGTTTCTGCAGAACCCAACCTGAGATAAGCATTTAAACCATGGATCCCAACATCCCGCTTAGGAGTAGACATTGACTTGAGTTATACCAAAGCAAAACAAATATGGAATGCAGGCCCTTTCTGATCACACTTAAAAGAGGAGGCTTATTCCATGAAGGTCTAGGAAATTACACCTTCCTTTTTTTTTCCCTTTAAATTATGTTGCTCAAGAGCAGAGAGTGTCTACTAGAAAGGCTCACCTGGGGGCTCTGGGAAACCTGTCTGTTCTTGGGTGCCCAGCTGGAAAACTCAAGAGGTTGATGCTGGGACAACCACAATTAAAGAGTCATTTGGGGATGTAAAAGAAGCTTTCTGTGCTGCAAGTATTTGACAGCATCTTGGTTTAAAACAGCAGTGGGCAGCTATTCATAAGAGCAAGTTGGATATTATTACTCAAATGTCAGATGGATTTGTAAGATACTGATAAATTATAGCTATGTATTTTGTGGCATCAATGTTGCCTTAGTAGATTGTGTTTTTATAATCTGCTTTAAATATAGCTTAAGCAGAAAAAAATTAACCTGAATCTAGATGCGTCAGGACTTGTCTACACATTAATAGAATTGTACAAAAACAGCTGGACTAAATTTTTGATAGAGTTTTATTATTAGCTCTTGAAAAGGACATTATTGTAGACTTGCTCACAGGATTGTGAAGCAAACTGGCTTCTGACTGTTACACTGCTGGTCTTCTATATGATCTTTTAATACATCATCTTAGGCTTTCACAGTTTGTTGGTAGTCCATTTCCATGCAGAAAAAAATGCGAATGTTTTCCTGAATCATGGTCTTTCCTGTTGGCAAGCATAGCAGATCAAATATTTTAGTGTCCTTTTTCTTTTGTGATTTCTTGGATCATTTGCTGTGTTTTTCAGAAGAGGGTCTTCATTTATTGCAAATAGACCAAACATTATCAGAGGATAGTTATATTTTTTATGCTTTACGTATGAGAAACTGATACATGGACAGAAGAAATGTTGTCAGTGGTGACAAAAAGAAGGCTTTTGTCACCTACAGAAATAGGAATCAGCCTTACATGTAGTCTGATATTATTGTGTGCTAGAAGGAAATGACACTGAATTTTGTATGTTCTCTGTCCCTAGAAAAGGAAGGAGCCCTCTTGCTCTTTAACAACTCTATTTTGAGAGTATGCAACTGTCCCAAATGATCAGAGCTCACAGACCCCGATTACTGTAGTCTTTGGTCTTTTCTTTTGGCCATGATATTGTGGCTGAATTTACTATCCTGTGCATCTTTTAGATATATATTTTGCTTTTTTAGGTTTTCAGTGTTGGAAACAGACATAGTATGGATGAAAATTGGCAGAAAAATGTGAAAAGCTTCAGGATTTTGAGTCAGGTGGCAGAACATTCGGGAAGCTTCTGGCACACCACAGATGGTCGGTATAAACTGTTGTGGCAGAGCAGCTCTGCCAGGAACCCCATGGAGTTTATTTCTAAAGTAAACTTTTAAAAATACACAGAATATTAAAGCAGGGTGAAAAATTAATAGAATTTGAAATCACTGGTAATATGTTAGTTTTTTGTAATGAAGTTCTGTATCGCCTCATCCTGTCCTCCCCTCTCCCCCAGTTATATAAGATTCATATCCCCATTTTCCTAATTCTGCCTTGTCTGATCTTTGTACTCTTCCAAAAAAATCAGGTAGCTGGACTGGGAGTACAGCGTAGTAGTGAGCTATATAAGAATAATATATTATGTAAGGTAACACAAGTTTTATGTTATTATATAGTATTATTGGAATTATGCTATGAAGTCTGAAAATTTTGGCAGAGGATTGGGAATAGAAGTGGATGAGTCTAATATTAAAACTCAAGATTATTTTTCCCCCCTTGTTGATATTTTTTGTGTCTTGGCTTTTTTTTTTTTTTTAACAAAGGAAAAGATGTTCTTACAGAAGGATAATTTTCAGCTGAAAAATTCCCAGGCACACAGAACAAATTGGATTAACACAAAGTTTGGGAATTTGATTAAGTTTTTTTCAAGAATATTGGCTGTATTTCAAAATTTCTTGCAATGCTGATCCATGGTGCTTGGCAAATCTTAGCTACCAATTGATATTTCAAGTTATTGTTAACTTCTTAATCACTTATTTTACTTCCCTTATTCACAAGTAAAATCTATTTAGAAATGTCAGTCAAAATGTATAATGGGATTCCAAGATGGGACTCATTTTTTAGTAACTATTCCACTGTACATTACTGCAAAAATGTAAATACTGCTCTAGCTGGCTGAGGTACCAGCTAAAACTTTCTATCTTTAAACAGGTCTTAATATCTTACTTAGCAAAGTAAGAAAAGATTCACCTTATCCTCTAAGATAACACCTCAGCCTCTCCACCTTGAAGGCTGAAAGATTGAATACATCTGTGTTTTTTCTGTGACATTTTGATGTGAAGTTTTATTCAAGATTTCATTAAACTAGGAGGACAAACTGAGGTTATCTGGGTGAATTTGATGGTCTCTAAAACCAATAAATCTGTTGAATTTTCAATGAGTATTTGTGCCTTCTGTACCTCAGCCTTTCAATCTGGTGAAAGAACAAGTTATTATTTCTTTCAGGTGAATTCCCTGTGAAGTTAATAGCAAAATTCCATGGGATGGAGGCTAGACACTTTGGGTCACTGAATATGAATCTGTACTGGGAATTAAATTATAGGGGGAACAGAACAGTGTGAGATTGAACTATGCTGTTGCGTTGGGGTTTTTTTTTTTTTTTTTTTTTTTTTTGTTTGTTTTGGTTTTTCTTTTTTTTTCTTTTTTTTTGGTAAATTTTTTCTTCCTCCTTTATGTTTGAAAGGAAGCAAGTAAAACCCTTTCTAGGCTAAATCAGAGGACGTAACCTGTAATTGCTGTATGAATGGGCACAAAGAAGCCAGGTATAAAGCTTGGAAGATCCATTAGTGAGATAACATGAGAAGTTCAGCTTGAGGGAAGCTTGACTGGTTACTAATAACGTACATTTAGGGGCAGTCACATGTCTTTTGCCTGGGATGTGAAGGTTCTGTCCTGTACACCTTGTCATTGTTGTCTTGCAGAATAGAACTGAGTCAGGAAAACACACAAACACAGTTCTATAGATACAATAACCTATTCTCATTTTGTAATTAGGTGTTATGATTCTATGATTTGCTATACTGTTCTGTTTGTGGTGAATCCATGTGTGAAGCCATATTTTTATGTTTCAGCCTCAAGACTGTTAGTCTAGTATGTTTGGTTTTTGCACCTTTCAACTTCCATAGCAACAATTTAGCTATTCTGAGCACATAATAATTGTGAGAAAATCAAATTCCATCTGTTTTTCCAAATGAAATCTGAATAAACCTTCACTGGTTAAACATCACTTATTTCCACTCCAGGGCTGGTTAAGCAAAGTCTTGTGTGTTGGTGTTGCTCAAAGTAAACAAACTGTAATACAACTCCTCAGACACTCTTCAGAACCCCTGATGCTGTGAGAATTTCTTTGCTTCTTCATGCACAATTTCTTCAGAGGCTTTTCTGTGCCTCATTGCCTTGACACTGTTAGAGAATCAGAGTCTTTTTGGTGGGAGAAGACCTCTAAGGTCATTGAGTTCAACCATCAACCCAGCACTACCAAGTCCACCACTAAAGCACATCCCCAAGTGCCACATCCACATGTCTTGCAAATGCCTCTAAGGATGGTCACTCATCCTCTTCCCTGGGCAGCCTCTTCCAGTATTTGATAACCCCTTCGGGTAAGAAATTTTTTCTAATATCCAACCTTAATGTCCCTGGTGCAACTTGAGGCCATTTGCTCTTGTTCTGTCACTTTTACTTGACATGCTCCTAGTATTTTCACTAGCCTTTCCACTATTTACAGCACAGGGATGCAAAATTAAAAATCCTCTTCCTCTCACATCTTTAGAAATCTACCATAGAATTTATAGAGCTATGAAAACAGTGTTCATCTCCAAGACCTTGACAATGCAAGGACTTCAGACATGACCTGTGAAGTGCAGGGAGGTCTCCAGGCTCCTTGTTCCATTAAAAATTTAGGACAGTTCTGCTCATCTCTACTTTGCTGACTGTACTCTATATGCCTCCACTCTGCCAATGACAGGAATAGAAAAATCAAGACTTCACCACTTATTACTCCATGGCCATTTCAGCAGGCCCATCAGAATTCCTACAGCTGCTCTCTGCTCAGGGCTCATCAAACATCCCTCCCATCACAGTTTATCAAACGCCTCCACCTCAGCATTTCAAGTAACTCAAGCTGCTTCCTTTTCTTGCTTGCTCTCCTGCCAAAACCAGAAAGCCTTTATTAAGGGCTTCCCTGTCAATCATTCCAAAGGCCCCTTTGGAAATCTGATTAGTGTTTGCAGTCTACATTGAGGAACAGGCTGAATCTGTCTGGTGCAATTCATACAGAGGGATACGAAGGCAGGGAGTGATTTAACTAAAGGCTGAAGCCTTGTTTCTGTGCTGCAAGATATGTTATCATCTCTGTGAGCAGTGAGGTATTTTCATGCTGTATAGAGTTTTTACATGCAGGGATTTAAAATCTACAATGTCATTTGAGATGGTTAGGGTTTGCCTTTACTTCAGAGCCTGAGAAACTGGGTAAATTAGCCTGTGCTGGGGCTTGAGACTGCTGTGTTCAAACTGCTCCCGTGGTGTTGGGAGTGGGTTTAGACATACCTACAGCCTGTACAAGTATAGCAGACCAGACATTCCCTTCATCTTGTTAAGCCTGTACAGACTGGGAAAAGCATTTTAAAGTATGGTAGAATGTTTCTGTTACCAGTGCTCTGTATCTGTGCCTCATGATTTAAAAAAAATTTAAACATTAAATTCTGTCCACCTAGAATTATGGAGAATGGGTTGAATTTCATTTTTCCAGGCAGTACTGGAGACTTTAAGAAATTCTGGGACTTGGCTGACTGTGCACAAGGCGTGGGAAGATCCACCATGAGCTCCCCATCTGCACAGACCACTGTGGTCAACCTTCTCTGCTAAGCTCTATTGAAGAAGAAGTGAACAAGGCACTTGACTTAAAAAAAAAAAAAAAAAAGGGAAAATAGCAAGTGATTTATTTGTGATGCCAAAAGCAATCACCTTGCATGCTGAAGGATGACATTTTATTTAGATAAATTACTTTATTCATGCAGTCCTGATTAATCTAATAACCTTAGTAAAACTACACTCAAGTTATTTTTCTGGCCTGTTGCTGCTGTGAATTTTGCATAGAAATGAAGCTGCAGAAAGTTGATTTTACCTGATTTAATTATAAAATAGCTATCAGAGCAAAGTAAAGAGACTGGCTGATGCCTACCAGCTCCAGGTGCTGTGGAGTGGACTCCATGGTGCCAGAACAGCAGTGGCAGTAGTACTGTACCTCGTCACAACATCAGGGGAAAGAAACTGGATGTTGCCTGGTAACAGGGACTGTTGCTTTTCTTTTTCCAGAGGTTTAACAAACAACTGAAGCAACCAATTCAGGGAGCAGCATAAGGTTTGAAAAGAACAAATAGCTGTTGAGGAAAAAACAGTCAAAGAGTGAGATCAGAGATTGTTACTTGGATACAGCAAAAGCCAACACAACAGAAGGGCTGGGAGGAGAGGCAAAGGCGAAATAACAGTAGACTTATTTAAGCTCTGGAAGTATTTCTTTAATTTTTTTTTTCAGTCCCTGTACATCTAGTGGCAATGCAACTTTTCTATACCTGGTGATACAAGGGCGCTTTCAGAAAACTGTTGGTGCAAGTCTTCTCTTCCTCACTTTTCAATCACTTCTGCTTGCTCAGATTTTCGTGTTTATCTTTCACTATCTATTTTACTCTTTCTTTTTCTTCAGGAGGAATTTCTTTTGTTTTGTTATACCTCATATGAAGTAAGGGCAGTACTGGTTTCAAAAAACGGCAATTTTGTTAAGACAATGGGGCACTTGATACACGTGGGTTACTGATTCTGTGTGCCTGGTGCCTTGCTACCTGCAGTTTCAGACTGAAGACACTGTATCTTTAACACTATATAACAATCTTTCTTCATAATGACAAAGGTTGCAAAAATGGACTGCAAAGCTCACTCATGTGAGCACAAAGAAGATTTCACAGGTCCATTCTTGACCAGAGAACACAGAAATAATGGTAATATCTCAGAGAGTGCTTCCTGTAGAAGTGCTGATTTGAGTTGTTTTACAGGTGGGGGACATTCAGTTGAACTGCTCAGCTCAAATTTTCCCTGTGGTTCCTTTCCAGTCATGTGGCAAATGTAGATTGCTGAATGCTTCCTGTAGATCAGGTCACAGAAACAACTGATAGTGTGGATGAAGCTAATAGACTTATTTATGATTCCTTTACTGTGAATAGTTCGGGCAAATACACTAGTTCACAGATGTGAGTTACCCTTGAGAAGACAGCCTGACTCTTGGTGTACTCTTGTTGCTAGTGGTACCTATATAGGTTATAGTATATATAATCTTATATAGATTAGAATCACTTCCAACATTTTTACCTTTGTTGTATTTACATTTTCACTTACATGTTGCAGCTTTATCTTACAACTCAACAACAGGTTGTGCAACTTCCTCTTTGGTTCCATACAGCATTTCTAATGGAGATCTCCAAAAATATCTTCCTGGAAGGGAAATGCAGCATAAGGAGCTAGGTATGAATACATTTCACAGTACAGCAGACTTTTCAGGATAACTTCTCTTTGGTGCTTCCTTGTGACTGCTTTGCAATAATGAGCAGTTATTTACACAGATGCTCTGGTGGGTTTCCTTTCTGTGAGATGGTATTGGCCTCCACAAGGGAGAGCCCATAACCTGCATTCAAGATCTGATATCACCATTGTTTTGATACAATATGGATTTTCACTCCTTGCCATCTCTATTTATGTTAGTTTCCTCCTCTTTCAGTTTTTCAGATTGCCCACCATATATTTCCCCCACATATAAAATCCCACTTCTGTACAATCCTTTTTCTCTCTCTGTATTGTTAGGTGTGAAAAGATAAATCAATGGTGTAAGGCTTGGAAAACTCTAACCCCTTTTCTAAAGCAACAATGTTTAAGTTCACTGCCTAGCTGTCAGATTTATTCATCCCTCTCGTAGAGCTATTTCAGTCCACTGTAATTCTTATAAAGATCTTTTAGAAATTGCTATTTTTTATTTGAAGCAAAAAAACTGTGAAGACGTGTCCTCCAGAACAAAATTCTTACAGAACACAAAATAACAACTGTATTATTTAAATACTATTAAAGAAATTAATACATATATTTTCCAATGGATTTGTGTAACCTTATATAGTATTATAGCTCATTATTTTACTGTACTACTGTACACTTCAACTATACTTATTATATTTGGTAATTCAAAGCAAGTATCTTCAAAGAATAATGAAAGTGCAAGTGTCAAAAGTACTGACATAACATTAAAAATCTTTTGTTAAGAAAACTTGAGGAGTTTCTCAAGAATGAGAGTCACAGCTTTTGGCTTTCCTTCACTTGACATATTTTAGACTTAATTCAGTAGTCATTGACATCTGTGGATCAGGCTTCTTTTTTTTACTTTCCCCGGCATTCAATGAACATACTGTACATGCCTCACTATTTTTTAACTTGCTATTGGCCCCATGAGAGATTTGCTTTTCCTCTTTCTTTGGTTGGAACTATCCTCTTCTAGTCTGTATCTACTATTCAAGTGATTAAATACCTTTATTTGGGTGTATTCCACTTATTTCTCTGAACCTCTTCAAAGTGAAAGGCTTTACTCAAGAGTAGAATTTGCCCTTTGTAAATAACCTTAAAATGTGTGGAAAAAAGAGTTGAGGAGTAATTTAAGTCCCCAGAGTTAAATTGTTCTATTGGCTGTTATGTTGACAGTTCAGAAAACTTCAGTGGAAACTTCTCTTTAAAATTCTTGGTAATTTCTAGAAGGAATATTACTAATCTTTGAAATTTATTACAGTGTAAACATTACTAGCAGCTGACTCTGCACCTGCATTCTCTATCAGAGAAACTTTGGTTATGCAGCAAACACAGGTTTGCACTTATACCCTATTTTACCATGACCTAAAAATCTATAGATATTTTATTTTTCATTTCCCAATATGATGAGCCAGCTGGCACAACTGACAGGCTGTTCATGTGGAGTTGTGGCTCCTCCAGAAGATTTCCTGTAAAAATAATCAGTATGTATTGAGATGCACTCAACTAAGATGATTTCTGTGTCACAAACCATTTTCAATATATGGTATTAAAAGCTTATCTGGTATTTTCAACTTGCTAAACTTTGAGATTTTATTTTAATGACATACAGCCCAGGAATTTTGGCTCTGATGAATAATCAACTGTGAGAGTAACCTCTTTTTCTAGATGTCTTGTAAAGCACTTAAAAGCCAATGGAGTGCACTGTTCTATTGGGTTGTTAAAATAATTCACCAAAATAGCAGATGTTCAACAATCTACAGGCAATCATGTTGTTGTGCCTCATAGCTGCACATGCAAACCTGAAGACATGTGGACCACATTATACTGCTGAATCCCTGGTAAACATAATCTCCACAGCAAAATGAAACAAAATGGAAAGAACTGAACTAAAAGGAATTCCTTTCAGCAGTCGTTCCTTTGGTGCAGTGCCATTAGGAAGGGCTATGCTGCTCCTGGATGTGCAAATGGTAACAGCTCTTTCTGTGTTGCACTGGTTTGTGTGACAGACAAGACAGTTTTGCTACTGCTAAATTTGGAACTTTAATCCAAAATCCAGCTACAAGAATAAACTGACTAATCCCAAGACTGCCTAAATTTCTATCCATAAAGTCCACATATCAAGTACAGTTTTACTTATGCCTATGCCTAGAAATGTCAAATTCTGAAAAAACTTGAGATTTTGTTACTTGAATCTTGCCACCATTCATGAAGGGAGAGTTCCTCTGTCTTTGTCCCTTGGGGACCAACACTCACTAATGCTGATCTTCAACACGGTGAAGCACAAGGGCATCCTGTTTAACCAATGGTTTAGTGATCAGACCATCTGCCTGGGGTATGAGAGTCTGCAGTTTAAAATATCTGTCTGCTCTGGAGTGAGATCAGAGCAGTTCCACTTTGCATTAAATATTCATTAGGCCCCTGAGTGAAAAAGAGGAAGAGGATGACTGATTCCATTTCAGTACCCAAGAGGCTGGGACATTACCCTGCAATATAGGAAAGTTCTGTATAGGTTCTTATTCCAGTGAAAGAGTTTAGGGTAAGACTGTCTCACAGTATCTTTTTCCTTGTCTGTGCTCTCTCTGCTAAGCTTGAAGTTTGTACTTGCTGTACATGAACTTTGCCTGTTCTGGCAAGTTGTGGGAGCCTGCATCAGAAGCTGTGACTGACCACTGGCTATGCAGTTTGATTTCGTGCTTTGGATGTAGACATGACGTTTAACACAAAAAATGATAAAAAGGTAGATTTTTTCCATTAATTTCTAATAAAATACTGCAATTCTATTTACCATACAAACATTGTACCTGTTTATGTTCAGCAGGGTAAGTGTTCCATGAAACTGGATTTCTGGAGTTCTATTAAATTGTGAGTCAATTAAAAAAAAAATTAATTAATTTTTCCCCCAGACTGATGTCAATGCCTGTGAAGTTATTAAATGAAGTAAGTTCTGCTGAAAATTGGTATGAAAACATATTAAATTGGCAACTTTCCTAGTGAGGAGAGTTCAGTTCAAGGTTGTAAGTCAGTAGTTAGTATCCTTTGAGAGAATGATTCCATCTCTATGAACCCTTGTCTTTCCCTAGGTTGCCTTGAGAGATAGAACAGGTAAACAGTAGGCTAAACCAACAGGGCTCAACAATACTTTAGACAGACTCAGGAACTTAGAATGGGAAACTATGTTATGGCCCAGAAACAGTAAATAGGGGCTAAAACTCACAAACCCGATGAATTTCCATGGTGAGTTTCCCACAAGAGAGGGCAAAAAGGCAAAAAGCATAGTTTCCAGCAACTTCCAGAAGTTCTCAGTGGCTTCAGTGGCCTGGCAGTGTGGTCAATTAAGAACCAGTCTAATGAGCAAATGTCAACTCCAGCATCTTTAAGGTTTGATCTCATAAACATCTGCTGTGTTACAAATTTACAACCTTCAAATCCTCACTTCCATCCATACATAAAAATCCACTGAATAGGTGTGAGTGGGGAGTGGAGAGAGGGTTCCTGGGCCTGGGGGCCCCCAAGACTTGCAATTAGGGATTTGTCCACAGCGCTGTAACCTAAGCCCTGGGTTTGAGGCACTTGGAGGAGCTGCTGACTATCAGAAGGTGGCAGCATTGATGAAGGAAACGAGTAGAAAAGACGAACTAAAGTAAATATTGATATACATTCTGGCTTTTTACTTTGCATAAAGTAGTATTGTAGCAGGAAAATGGTAATAAAATAATTGAATGCAGAGGCATCATGTCTCTCTTGGTGAACAGACCACTGAGTTGAAGAGTTTATTATTGTTTAGTGAAGTGGCCATCTAAACACCATGTGCATTTATTACTGGTGAACACAGTTATTAAAGTCACAAATGTGTGGCAAACAGACTTTTGGCCCCATTTATGGTTGTTTTTTTGTCTTAAGTGAACATCTCCCAAATGTAGGTTAAGTTTAGATCTACCAGTCCAACAGGAAGCTCAGTGGGATGTGATTTTGTTCAAATCATTGACTTTTATATTCACAGTAGGCAGGAAGCTCTGTGTTTGACAGTGCTGACACTGTTCTGGACTGTGATAGGTTTGGCCTTACTGATGTATGACTTGTCAATACCAAACGTGTGCTGAGACTATGGAAGGGTCCCCTTGCAGAATTGCTCTGTAGTTCAGCCTAAACCTACTCAACATAGATTTGTATGTGAATAACTCAAGAGTAAACAGAGCTTATATTCTTCTTCTGGGGGAGTGTGTGATATTTATCTAATTCTCATTGCAGCATCTTGAAACAACAAAGCCCTGACATTTATGGCTGAAGTAGATGGTTGGTGAGTGTGGGCTTAAGGGCATATGTATGTAGAACATAACCATCCTCTTATAGAAACAAACAGTAATTAAACTTTTATTGTTTTGAAAGAGATATCCTAATTGGGAACATTGTAAAAAGCAATTGTGACAACCCACTGTTATTCACAGTATCTCTTGGAGGAAAGGATTTTTCCATCTTTTTTTTCCATTTTTCCTTTTTTCCCCTTCCCCCCCCCCCTTTTCTTTTTTTCCCTTTTCCATTTGGTTTCCTCCTTCCTGTCAAAAGAAAAATATGCAGACTACATTTTTTCTCTTCAGCTTTGTTGTGCTTTCCTTTCTCTTTCTGCAGGCTTTCAGCCTTGGTCATCACAGACTCCAGAATATATTTTTCACCAGTTCAATTTTTGCAACAACATAGGTGCACAACAGTGCAAATGAAAGGAGAATTAGGCTTCATGTCTGTGTGGCAGCTATTTCCTCAGCTTCCTACCTACTTGCTGATAGGTCTGATGGATTGATTGCAGCATGTTCATTGCTTGTTCCTGACTTGGTTATTCCTATTTTTAATAGTTGTCTCAAAAAAATTGTTCTTGAAATTCAAGAATAAAATGGCAAGATTTTGTACCTATAAACCATCACTTTCACTGAATATTTTTTTTATTTGAAACCTCCTTCAGCACTGCACTTTGAGCTACCAGCCTTTGCAGAAAACTTAGTTTCACCTTTTGTCTTGTTTCCATTTTCTGCTCAGATTTTGTCATTCTTTGTTGGGACTTCCATTTCTTCAAATCTTTTCTTATTACTAGGGTATGTGTACATATATATATCTCCTGTTTCTGTGTATATAAATATACTATAAATACATGTGTCCTGTTGTGTCCTGTTGAGATTTTAGCACTCAGTCATCTTGTCAATGAAAATCTTGTCACTAACTTTAATAGGTTTGACTCCTTAGAACTTAAGGTTAAAAATTTAACAAACTTGCATCTTGGCAAAGTATTTGTTTTCCTTCATCTGCTTCCTTGTTGCTGATGGGAAGGGGGACAATATCCAAAAATATTTTACATATCATCCCTGTAGTATCCTAGGTTATAACACGGTTCTCTTTCCCTAGTTTACACCTATAACAGCTGAATATATGAAGACATATAGGGATGATCTGCCTGCTGAAAAGTTTATTTAATGATCTGTGTCCTGCCTTATGTTTAGCTTGTCACACAGATGCTTTACTATTACTCATATGAGGTTATGTTCATGATAGGGAGGTGAAAATCCTGTATCATATTACTGGCATGACATAGAAAAAAACTGTGCTTCAGATCCAAACAGGTGACTGTGGATATCTGGATAGAGCAGTTGGGTTTTGTGGTCATGTCAGCACATGTGATGAGGTCATTCTGTTATTCCTTTCTTCAGTTTGGATTGTGCACTGCTTTTTGTATTTACCTGTCCCAGCTTTCCAAAAGTGATAGTTGAAATCATTGTATTGCAATGCCTCAGACTAACTTAGAGAGTTTGTTACAGGTGACCTTCAATCATTGAGCTCTTAGACATCTGATTTCCCTATTTATAAGAAACTAGAAAAACCCCATTTCTAGGGTTTGTATTAAACATCTGTATTAAATTAAAAGCAGTACTAAAAGCCTGTTGGCCTTCAAGCTCTAGTCTCATCATTATGTAATAATAAAACTTTAAAATTAAATTTTTGTAGGAATTAAGTCCACCAGCAGTGTTATGTTTAAAATTAATACTAACTTCAAACCTTTTGTGCAAGGGCTTCAGCTAACATTTCCTGCTGCAACTTTTGTGTGCATAATTAGATTTTTATGGATTTTCTTCTGATATTGTGTTTATAATCTTATCAGAACAATATATGGTGTCATTGTAAGTACTTATTATGTACTATAAGCCATGAACAACACCTCTTTGTAATAGCCTACTTGTCCGTTAGTCAATGTGTATTGTATGTTGCACACAGCAAAAGGATTCAGCTTTTAGGTTATAAAATTAGCATTTTTAAAAGATGGATTGCAGAATATGAAGAACTTTTTGAAGATTCCTGGAACATTATTTTTGAATGAACGTTTTGTCATAGTTTAATCTATTCATGATGCCTGTCATTCTGCAAGTGTTATTATGCTAGACACACAGGAGTGGGTATTTCATAGAGTCTGACAATTTTCAGATTATTGGTGTATGTTCATCAGTGGAAGCTAGAGGTACAAGACTTTGCTTTAGGAAAGTCACTGTAATGGTGGTGAATATGCCCATTTCCAGTCAGAGCCAGTAGTGCAATACTTGCTGCAATAGTGTTAGCGCAGCAGAGATAATATCTCTTTAAAAATTAGGGATTGCAGTTGCTTAGGTGTGTGAGAAATAATCTTGATTGTACCATTGTATAGAAATAAGGTGTTTAACTATGGTAGAGACTGGTTATTTTTCTTCTTTATAACTGGCATGTGAACATGGAAATTATTTTGGGAAATGTTTAAATGGCTTACAATTCATTGTTAGCTCTGAACTGCTTTGTGATTTCAATTCTTTTCTGAGCTAAAGGTTGAAGAGGAAGGTATGTTTCTGGTTTTTCTGGTCAACCAAGTCACAGATAAAATATTTTGTTTATATCATCCTTATATCTTGAAACATTTTTGATTTGAAACATTGAATCATAGCTCTCTACATGTTGGTTTAACAGCAACTATCTTGTTTATTTCATTCAATTCAACATGATATGTAATATTATTTTTTGCTTGGGAATTTTTTTTATCCCACTGGTGCATGTTAACTGTCCTCTTTAAAGAACGTTAGGTCCATTTCCTTTGGCAGTTTTCTCCCTATGATGCTGTGGAGCTATGGATCAAATCAGCCTACAGAGTGCTAGCATCTCAGTCTAGGACTAGCTTAGGTTTTATAATACTCAAGGAATGTGTCAGTCTCTTGTAGAGGTGTAAATGCTGTTAATGCTAAGAGTAAGTTTTTAAGTGTGTTTCTTTGTCTTCATGTGTTAATTTACAAGCATTCTTGTATTCAAGTACTCCATTTCCACCTGCCGGGTCAACAGGCCCCCTCTCTGATCCAGATGTTGATTGGGATTCCCTTTGTGTAGTGCTGCCTCTCTTTTCATCCTCCACTTTGACTAATATTATTTACTTTCCCTTTTTTTCTAGATGATTCATTCAGGATGTCATCATATTAAACTGTTGGGAGAATGGCTAATGATGAAATTGTCAGCAGGTGCCATCACCCTGTTCATTGCTGAATAGCTTGACTACACATCTGCTTGGTGACGATAGCTCTGCTTGCCAGGTGTCTGATGTGTATCCCCCATTGCTCTATTCAATTTTTCCATTGTTTTCTTTCAAAATTTGTCAGGTTTTTTCTAGTAAAATTTTGGGGTTGAGTGGATGGAGTGTGTGGGTAACAGTAGAACAAAGTTTATGCCACTGTAACAAGTGCAGTGACTTGTTTTGCTGAGGGGTTTGTGATGACTGTGGGTCAGAGGCTCAGTCATAGAAACCTTGTCCAGTTAGGGCAGCTGTAGTTGGAAGTGAAGTACCTCAAAGTGCTCTTCCATCTTGACTCACATAAGTTCTGATCCTGGGGCCATCTGAAACAAAGATCATGCTAACTAACTTAAAATAGCCACTAACCTATTATGCAATTTGATAACAGAAGCAGAAATAACTCTTATGTTACCAAGAGTGGCGAGGTGAGGTTTTTCTTACTCTGGTCCTCAATACCAGGGAACTGGGAAGCGTTCAGCTAATATCCTGGACTGATGGGTCTCCCAAAGTTATGACATGATTATTCTGCCAGACTTTGCCAGATCCAGATACAAATATTAGGAACAAATATTGGGATTTGGATTTATTTTGGGACAGAGTTGAAGCTTTTTTTTTAACCTTTCTTGGATTTCTCTGCTTATCTCACACTGGTTGTTTTAGTTGCCAGCTATTTTTGTTTTACTAACAGCTCACTCTTCCACAGAGAAGTGTGAAGGATGCAGGGCTCAGGTTGTTGCACTTCTTTCAGAAAAGGTGCTGCTGCCTGAAGTTGAATGGTTTAACATAATAGCCAGACCTTGACATTTTACAGCCTTTAGATGCTTTGTGTTCTTATTAGTGCAAAGAAATACATTCAGGACATATTTGTATTTTATTTATTTACTTTTCAAGCATCTCTGGTTTTGCAGCCTTAAATCACTATTTAAGTCTCAAAGACCAGAAGGCAAATAAGAGGATCCCTCAGGTTGTTCTCTAAAGCTCAGGACATTGGACTGTGACTCATGATTCTGTGTACTTGAGATAGACAGACTCAATACTGTCAGTCTCACTTCTCTCAGCTGTTAGCTGCTTTGCAGTAGATAGGACAAACTAGAGAGTTCAATGGTGTGAATCACTAAGCTTTTCCTAGCGGAGGAAGGTCTGCAGACAGTGAACACAATCACAAAAAGAATAGTGGAACACTAATTGACACAGTCAGCTTTTCAAGGAGAATTCATGGCATACTGGTATCTTGCCAAACAGGATTGCTGAGACTATAAATTGCAGTGACTTGTGGTAAACACACTTTATTTTTGCTCCTGATTTCCTCCTTTATGCCTTTGAATTCTGCTTAGAAAGTACTTTTATTTTTCTTAGGATGCTTAGCAGTAGGAAACCGAGAGCACAATCACTAATTACCCTTTTGCTTAAATAAAATAGAGCATCTATTTGGCATAGAAATGGCAAATAAATAAACCCCCCTGTATCATGAAGATTCTCATTGAAATTCATTCTATAATATTGTCTGCAAAGTTTTCTTTTTAAACTTTGAATATAAGGGCAAAACTATACTGATTTTGGCCATGTAGTGTGTGGGTGCCATTTTTGTGGGTTCAGGTCATGCTTGTCCAAAGGATGGCCTCTTATTTCAAGTCTGAGCATTCAAACCGGAGCAAAATAGTGGATTTATGTGCAAAAGTGGAAACACAGGCTTAAAGATGCAAACTTGTCTGTTAAAAACTAATGTATGAATTCTTGGTTTGGCATGTAACTGTGAAGTCTAATATCATGTTGCACATAACTGATTAGCCAAATTTGTCTAAAATTGTTGTTAGCAACTCTAACTCCTACCAAGGCAGGCACTTGGCAAGGATATTTCAAGTCTAGTCAAACTTATTGTATAAAAATATATAAAGGCAAAACCTTATATTTATGTAACCGCACATCTGAATTTAAGAACCACTAACAGTCGCTCTGGAGAGCGACATTGAGGTTGCTTGTAGCTGTATGTTTTTATTAGCACTAAACAAATTATTTTGGAAATGAAAGTGAAAAGAAGTTTACTGAAATTTCATTAGTTTCCTCTTCCCTACCTTGCTTTATTAATGCCGGTTAATTAGCGTCTTATTGACAAAATAATTGAAGTTTCTTCATGAGATGCTGTTATTGTGATCATACGTGGCAACTTGTAACAATTGCACAGGCACAACTCACTTTCTGGGATGTAGCTCCCTGAAAAGACAGTATATTTCATCATATGAAGAGGGATCCAGTCTTCCTTAGTAACTTAATTTATGTATGTGGTCTACAAATGTCTTTCAGAGCAATTTTACATTGGGACCATTTTGTTCTTTAGTATTACTATGTATTATAATTATTATGCATTACTATTACTTGCTACGTGATACTCAGTATTTAGTGTTTATCTAGTTCATAGCAAGCACAGACCGTAAAAAAATATCATTTATAATCTTTCAAAGGGATAAAGCCCATGCCTTGGAGACGGTACAGAATCTGCAGTGTTCATTTTTTTGACCACAATCATTACGAGATACAACAATTAAGTACAAATTTAACAGCTGTCACGTGTCCCCCCTCTCCCCCCTGCCATATTTCTTTGAGCAAGCTACAAAGAAGTTACTTAAAGCTGCTGCTCATGTCAGGCTTCTGTGTAAGTTCCTTCTAAGATTATTTTGTGAGAAAAACGCTTTTCTAAAATACTTTAAATTTGTCTTGTCTATATATCACTTCTTTTGATCAGGGAGCACCTCCTGTACAAGCTGACATCTGCACACCTTTCTTATTGCAGAGAAGAAGAAATCATTGGTCTCCTTTTAATGATTTGTTGCTTCACAGAGCTGTCATTCCGTCCTGTGCATCCCCCTCTGCAGCAAGGAGTTGAATGAAGGCTCAGTTGCTCTGTTTCTGCCTCAAAAATGCAAAACTGCCTGCCTTGTTTTATTGGTAGTGAATGCTTCATGGACAGCTGAATGCAGAACTGAATCTGGATTGATGGGGGGAAAAAAGATTGAGATACTGCTAAAAAGGATAAAAAAAAGATAGACTACCCTCAACCATAAAAAAAAAAAAAAAGACAGTGAAAACAGGAGGAGATGAGGAAAAGTTTAGAGAATAACAAATATCAAGAACTTGTCTAAATATGACTTAATATCTTAAAAGCAATATTGACTTACAGATATATATGAGAGGAATGAGAACTGAGGAGAAAAGAGCAAGGACAGGAGCTATGGGTATTTGGATATCTAAAATGGTTTCTCTGGTTAAATGTTTTTAAACATTTGGAAAATATTAAGATTTTATTCACACACTGAAAAAATCCCCCTCACAGATTCCCCATTTTGATCACATTGATATGCTGTGCCTCAGAGATTAGTGGATGGATAGCTAAAATGCATGTGACAAAAGCTCAGAGGGTCTAACAAAAACCTTTCAGAATAACTCGACGAGATCAGTGAAGTAAGGAGAGGAATTACTTGGTCACTGTTTCACTGAGTTTTGCTACAAACCTTTCCAACAGCCAGCTTATTCCTTCCCCATGCCAGTAAAAGCCTTAGTTTTCATGCTTCATTGTCCTAAAAATAGAACCCTCATTAGGGTTTTGAGATTTATTGAGCTAGAATGTAGTTTCATGCCCACAGCTAGGAAGTCTTCCTCTAACATCTTGAGAACTGAGGGAGTATTATTAACTTACGAAATGATATGATGGTAAGTTATTGAAATGTCTTTGTATTTTGTATTTGTCATTTATGTCTCTGTCCCTGTCATGGAAGCTGCTGTTGAAATCTTTCAACATCAACACTCTGCCATTTAAAACTTACCCTGCCAGCATGCCATCTGTTTTGATCAGGGAACCACTTTCTACGTGAGCAGACTCCCACACACATTGCACTTTGCAAGAGAAAAATGTGTTTGCTGGAAAGTAAAAAATTTAACCTTCCTTTGAAAAGCAATGCTCCTTGATTCAGTTTTTTTAAAAAAGCTTATAATTAGATAAGTTCACTTTTCCTCTCTCTCTCCCATTCCTTTATATTTCTAGACAATGGAAAAAAAAAACATAGTAAAGTGAGTCAAGCCCTCTATGTAATCACGTTCTATGTCCCCAGAGCTAGTTGCCTGTTGATATATTTCCAGTCAGATCAGAGATACCGGCCTTAAGGTTTATTTCTATAGGAAGCTAACTTTGTAAGTTAAAAAAGGTGCTTTTTCTATACCTGACTTCTTCAAAGAGTAATGGAAAACATTTCTCAAACCTTTTCTAACTTTGTGAAAGCAACGGTAATCAATAATTTACCAACAGTTGTGTGTTATTTTTTAATAACAGATACCTTTAGAGTAGGTACATCTGGATGAGATACTGGTCTTGATATTGAAGTCCATTGTCCCTTGATAGCCTTTTTTTTTTGTTGACAGTGTATCAATGTCTTTCACAGACTTAACAGGGCTCAGTGCTTTGTGAGTGGAGGGAGACAAGATAGGGAGATGTGAAGATCCTTAGGTTCAGTTTCTTGCCTCTTCTGGAACTGCATTGTGTAATTCTTTCCATGAACTTATGAAATTCCACTTTCTAACTGCTTAACTTCCTTGTCAAGATCTATATTCTTCTATTTCAAGTTTTGAGCCTGATTTTTTTTCATGGCCATCCTCTAGCTTAAGTAGATCTTCTTCCTGTCCATAATTTACCATATAAAGTAATAGTAAAGTGTACATCCCATCATTTCACCAATCTAATTTAAAATACATTCCCTGCTGAAGTCACTGTTCTTCCGGGTTGGTAAGATTTACTAAGGGTCCAGCACTGGTCAGGTGCTTCTTCCCTTCAAGCTCAGCAGCAATCCTACTCGTTAGCTGTTTCAGGGAGTAACAAATCAGTAAAAAACTTCCAGACTTGGTTGTTTTAGACCCATGTGAAATGCCGTGAAGGGCATTGGATCAGTACTATAAAAGGAAAAAAAAGAACCAACACAACCAACAAAAAAATGCCCTAGTGTTCCTCTGATCTCTATCCCCCAAATTCCCCTGGGCAGTTTCATAGACTATTATCTTGAAATTTATTGTTTTCTATAATTAATCTTAACAGGGCACTAAAATCCCTCATAGACTAGCGATGACACAGATGAAAACTCTCCATCCACAGAAATATAAACACTTGGCTTGTGAAGAGTGGCTCAATGCTAGGAAAATTCAGTGAGGCAAGCTGTTAGTGAATTATTGTCAAGGTCAGAGAATGCACATTTATTTTTCTGGTAGTTGTATCATTATCAGGCTCTTATGATATATCCACTTGCACTGAAAATGTAGCTAACTTACCTTGGTGAATTTGATTTATTAGCATTGAAACTGACAAGGTTGCCTGTTTGTTAGTGCTTATTTTATATTTGAATAGCTTTCAGCACATAAATTTGAGGAATTGCTTGAATACTTTATCTGTTCCATATTTCATGGAGAAAGATAGACTAGAAGAGTGCTGCTGTTGATATTTCTATCTTGATACTGACCACTTTTTTAATAGATTAAAATGATGCCTGTATTTGTACTTAAGTGCTTCGTGAGCAGAATTTATTGCAAACAGTAAAATTTAAATGTGAAAACTCATTAGTTTTATTCTGAATAAACTGTGACATAACCTTCAATACAGTTAATTTTACATTCAGAGACTATAATAAATGTCTTTTTTAAAAGACAAAGAATTCAAAATAAAGTATCTAATTACATGGGTTCTTCCTATTAAGCTTAAATTAAAGAAATGATTTAAAAAAGATTTAAGCTTAAAGCTTAAGTTAAAGAATGGATGGAGGAGGAATATGGTTCAGGATGGAAGAAGCTCTCAAACTGGTCCAGAAATGAGGCTTTTAAGCTTCTTATTGACTTCAATGATGTTACACCAGGCAGAGGAGCACACCTTAATTACAACCAATATTAGCTCATCATCTTCCCTGAAGGATGCACTTTTAAGTAAACACAATTGTATAAATAGCCAAATAAAGAAAAAAGCAAAACTAATCACTTGCCTTTAACATCTTGTAAAGTTTCTTTAACACGTCTCTATCCTTTGAAGTCACCTTCTTTGCTGTGAGGAAGAAATGCTTAATTTAACTCACTTTATTCCTCTGTCTCAGCGTGGGCCTTCACCTCCAATTCTATAGATCTCAGCCTGCCCTGATTTTCTAGGGATTGGGAGGAAAGCCAGTCAGAAGCAAAACTTACATAAACTCAGAGTGTGATGGGGCCCCATGTCATCTCGTTGGCACTCAGGGCTCGTCTCCTGTCCTCCACATTTATCTTTCCACACAGAAGGTGAAGGTACTCATCTAATGCCAACAATTAACAGCTGAGAGCCAGAGGTGGTTTTCTTTTGGATTGTTGGATTTTAGCACTATGATTCAAGCAGGTGTTACCTTAGGCTTTGTTGTGAACATCTATGTATCTGTTTTTGAAATCAAACACTACACGTATAATACGCCAAGGTGGCTTGTACATGAAAGCTCAGTGCTTTTTCTCAGCAATGAAGTCCACCAAGAATATTTAATCTCATTGCTCTTTTCTTCTGGTCCACTGGATCAAATTCAGGCATTGAGTTTTCATAATTTCAGGCCTTTGCTATATTAATTTGTATTAATTGCAAATTAATGGAAAAGCTGCTTCTCTGTTGCCTTTCTGCATAGCTTTCAACTCCTGTAAGACCTTTATTCTGGTGGGACAACACAGTAGCCAACCTCAGTAGAGAAGTTTATGTGTGTAGGTAGTAACCCCAAAGAGGTCAGAAAGCAAAAGAGATTTGAGAATCTCAATGAAATCTCAGTACAATGCTGGACATTGCCTCGATACTCTTTGCTGGAAGAAGAACATGAAAAAGTATTCTGTTCCTGAACTCATCAGTAGTGTTAAGATTGGTAATTGTTGAAATGGTCTGTGTACAGAACTGCTGAAAATGAGATATAAGCTATTTTAATTACAAAATATCTACTGTATAATTAGCAACACAATACAAAATGTGTTCAATATATTTCCTATGTAATTGAAATTCTGTAAGATTAATATGTAACAATATAAATAATTTTCCAGGATGAAAAGTAGGTTAAAATAAGCAAATTTCATGCTTTAAACATTGAGTTAAATATTCCCTAGTGTTTTAAAATATTGTGGGGTTTTTGACTGTTAATGATTTCATTGAATAATAAATATGAGCTTTCCTTTTATGTAATTAATGCAACCCATATTTTTCAGTAGAGAAATGAAATGTTGAATCATACATAAAAAGTAGCTATGACTATTTTATTACCAAACTTAATTCAGTCATTTCCACAGTTATGGAAAATGTTATTCACATCTTGGGAAAACTTTCAGCAGTGAGTAGTAGTTTTGTTTGGCATGTATTTTGAGTTGCCTGAATCTCTGGTTAGGTAGTTCCTTCTGGGAGGGGTATGTGTGTGGAAGTATTACACAGAGGCTGGTTCAGAACAGTAGTTAGCTCTTTGCAGTACCATATATCTTCAAAACCTTGCTACTAATGTTATGTAAGGCATCCTTAAAAATTTCTGAAAGGATATTGAGAGGTTAGCCTACATATTCTAATATTTTAGTTTTCCTGTATAAAACTGCAGTCTAACATCATTGTGTGAAACCTATATGCAAGAATGATTATTCCCAATGCATTTCAGGGGACCATGAGCTTTATTTCTCAGGCTATTACTGGATTTTCTTGCAGCCATTTCTATGGTGTAAAATAAGGACATCATTTGAAGTATGATTATGCTTTGAAAGCCCAGTGAAGCTTTTAAAATGATACCTGACATCCAGCTACATGTAGCTAGACATTTTTTTTTGTTTTGTTTTAATTCAGTTTTTTCAAAGAAAGTCTGTTAGAATCCAAGAGAAATACAGGAAAAGAAATTTTACTTTCTTGTCTTGACATTCATTGTAGCTGTTGTGGTTTAACCCCAGCCATGCAGCCACTTGCTCACTCCCCTAACAGAATGAGTGAGAGGGGCAAAAGTGGGTATGGTGGTCACTCAGGACAGGAGAGGTGGCGTGTTGTGTGAAGTTATTTGGCACCAATACCACCTCAGGCTGTGTTGCTGCTGCACTTGCACTTCTTGTAGCACTGGTCCTCCGCTGGTTTGAGTGGTTCCTGCTGTAGTAAATCCTGTATCATGCAACTTAAATAATGGTTTACAGCACTTTAAAATAAATTTATTACCATCTCCACCCTGGTCCCGTTGGATCAGATAGGGTTTAACAATGAACTCTTCCTCTTGCCTCTGCTTTGGCTTGGACTTTTCCACAGACTGCATCATTTTAGGGTTGTACCTGTTCCAAGAAGAGCCTTGTCTCTGAGTCACAGTCTCATAGATACCTGTGTCCTAGATACTAGCATGTTCTCCCCATGGTTACAGTCCCTCCACGGGTGCACGTGCTTTGTCATAGGCTTACTCATGGCCAAACACCTTGAGGCCAAACACCCAGCATGACCTCATGCACAGCCACAGATGCTCAAGGTGTATGTGCTGCAGAGTGGACTTATCGGGGGGCCACAATCCCTTCAGAAGTATACCTGCTGGGTTTAACCTCAGTCAGCAGCTAAGCACCGTGCAGGTGCACTCGCACGGCCCCCAACAGGATGAGAGAGAGAATCTAGAGGGTAACAGTGGGTAAACCTGTGCATTTAGATGAAGACAGTTTGTTAGGTAAAGCAAAAGCCACACTCACAAGCAAAGCAAAACAAGGAATTCATTCACCACTTCCCATGGGTGGGCAGGCACGTGCTGAGCCATCCCCAGGGGAGGAGGGCGCCATCATGCTTGATGGTGACTTGGTAAGGCAAAACATCATTACTCCAAATGTACCCCACCTTCCTTCTTCTCCCACCAGCTTCATATGCAGAGCAGGATGCCGTATGGTATGGGATATCCCTTGGGTCAGCTGGGGTCAGCTGTCCCAGCTGTGTCCCCTCCCAACTTCCTTTGTACCCCCAGCCCACTTGCTGCTGGGGTGGGGTGAGAGGCAGAAAAGGCCTTGGCTCTGTTTGAGCCCTGCTCAGCAGTAAGGAAAACATCCCTGTGTTATCAACACTGTTTCCAGCACAAATCCAAAACACAGCCTTGTACTGACTACTGTGAAGAAAATTAACTCTACCCCAGCCAAACCCAGCACAGCAGCTAAGAAAAGCTGCTTGCAAGAGTAATTCAATTACACTTCCTCAATTCTGACTTGGCTTTTGTAAGTAAAGCCCTAGGGATTAGTTGGACCTAGGTCTTCCTATTAAAATACTTTTGTTTTTTTAATAGTGTGGGAGCTGGTATCTAGCATCCTTAGGCTGTTGGGCAAATTAGAGGCTTAGAATTATTACTATAGCATTTACTCATCAGAGTGATATAGAACTACACTGCACTTTTAAATGGCCTACTCCTGTTTCTGCTGGCAGAGCAACTGCAGTGACAGAGTGCAGACTACAAAAGCCTGTTTGAGGAGACCTAAAAGTAATTAAACAGGCAGTCTTTTCTGAGCTTTGGTCTGTTTCTGCTGCCCAGCACTCAGGCTAGTTTGGTTAAATCTGGTTCAGATACATCCATCCTAGCAGCAGCTGTGCCTAGTGTACAAGTATTCCAAGGAAATCTGATGTTTGTGCTCTCCAGAGAGAACACGTTACAAGATCAGGCCCTAATTATTTTATAATGGTGCAAGGCTTTAATTATAAGACCTTAATGACTGGCTTCATTTAAAACACTTTAGGGATGTTGAGTTAAATAAAATGCTGTTGTTGAATTATTTTCCTTCCCAGCAGTATGAGCACTTTCTATTTCTTTCTCAGTAATCTGCTGTGCCTAACAAACAGAGGAATTATCCACATAATTAAGAGATTCTGGGTGCAAGTTCCCTGATTATCCTTACAACAGCTCAACAAGGAGACACTGGGCATCCAATTTACAAGGCATGCACAATATGTTCCACTTTTCATGCTAACAGAGCTCAAACATTCCATGTTCTTCACTGCTACAAGAATACAGCTATAGAGTTGAAAAGACCACTGCAATCTGTTGTTTCCAAACTGAGACGAGAGAGAAAGGAGGCAATACTATAAAAATTTTGCTGAAGGTCACCAGTCAAGGATAACTGGTATCAGATCTCAATACATCTGCATGAAAACAAAGAAAATCGTCTTTTGTGTGGATGTTATCAGAAATGAAAGATCTCGATGTGGTTCTTTGGTTTTTTTTTTTAAATGCAGCCAGTGCTTGGATAAGTATTACCTCTGCATATCTGAAGTGTGCACTGAGAGTACTGGAGCTGAAATGAAAACAATATAAATGAAATGTCATAAGCCACTGCAAAACTTTAGCAATGCTGCTTAGGGATGGCTTATGAGCCCTTGTAAATACTTTCCTTGGACCTTACTGTTTTGAGGTTAAATTCTAACTTAAAATGCAAAATAGCTTGAAAAATCTGCTTTGAGGGAAAAAACTGATCTTGATAAGCTAAGGTTTTTGTCAGTAGGTGGGCAATTCATGATGATGAAAAGTAGAACGGTATTTATACAGTTCCTAGTACTTTCCTCTTGGAATCTCTAAAGTTATGAAGTTGTGATGATAATGCTTAATGATAAGAAACAACATTTAGCTATTTTTAAGCCTGTCAAAATTCAGAATTTTTGTTGATCATCAATCAAAATAAAACCTAGAGGCTTAATAGAAAGATTCCAGAAACTTTCATTCAGGGAATGCTGAAAAGGTTCATGGAAATATTTTATTTCAGTAAGACTAAAACTCTTTGAAGCATATTCATATACATTTCAGTAAAATATTTTGAATTCATGTAGTAATCACCCTTCATAGGGTAATCTGAGGGGAAAACCAGCAATCTCAAATAAAGAAGAATATTACAATATTTAGTTGGACATGTTGTAAAATACTATACTTGTGAAGAATATATGTACTTTTTTCTTTGGGAAAGAGACAAGTGATAACTGCCTCTCCAGGTGGAACCTTCCTTTGAACACTTGGAGTCTTAATGCTTTTCAGTTTGAGTATCTAATTTGGCTGTGTGTTCAGCTTCTCTGTTGATCCATGTAAGTAATATTTGAGATACAAGTGGCAAATAGAAGATTGAGGTAAAATTCTGGGTTGTCTGATAGTGAATCACGTGTTTGTATAAAAAAAACCAAAACACCTAGATGTCACTATTGTAAAAATGCTTAAGCTAATAAAAATTTTATCAATAAAATTAAATGTTGGGGTAATGTTATTGAATAATATGAATGCATTCAAGAAAACTATGTATAAAACCTACTCTTCTTTACGTTATGGTAGCGTAAAGAATAAAGCAAAGCAACTATCCAATCAAACAGCAAATCAAAGGCAATATCTAATGGAGATGGAAAAGTCAGCCATGAAAACATTACCTAAAATTCCAATACCATCTTCACTTCAGTCCTTCAGAGCACCATGGCTGTTTTCCAGCACTGAGAAATTCACAGCTTCTAAATCCAAGCTTGGAAATTATTGTTGTTTATGTGATATTTGAATTTACCAGCTTGAACAACTTTGTATCTTTTCCATGTATGGTGTAGAATGTGCTTTGGATGCCTTTCAGCTATGTTTTCCTTACATCTTTTCTAAGCCACCCTTGGAAGTTAGCAGCTTTGCAAATAAGAGGAATGATTCACTTTGGTTTGTATGATGTTGAAAATTTAAGTCATCCTGTTGCAGAGCTTACTAAATTAGTATAGATTTTGGGATCAACTTTTCATCTGTGCTCCAGATAGAGAGAGATTAGTGGGACAAGTTCATCTTTTGATTTTGTGGAAACATGGGAAGGAAATCAGACAGACTTTATTGCATTAATTTTGATGCATTTCATTCTCAGGCTGTTAGAACACAACTGGTGCCCTACTGCTCTCTCTTGCAAACAACAGCGTAGAAAGGGGTTTTAGAAAGAATCCTGAACATGGTGTTTCTTGGAGATGGGGGCCTTGTGCCATAGGTAAGACAAAAAATGTCTTGTGTGTAGTCCTGGCTTAGATGCAGTCAGTTCACATGTGCTGAGCCAGACTAGACTGTGTGGACTAGGTGTTTCTCTATGCGGAGCTTCCATATCCCCTCATGATGTGCTTTGGCTGAAATGAGCTCTGTATGGAGTGTAGATTTATATCCTGATTTAGTTGTGCAGGAAGCCATTCGACCAATTTCTTACAGAACATCAAGGCACAGAACTTTCTCCAGTTGTTTTTATAAAGGTTTGGTTGAAGCACGTTCTTCTATTCAGCTGTGAGATTTTTAAACAATTAGAAAGTATTTAGGTTTTTTGTTTTGTTTTGTGGGGTTTTGCTGTTTGTTTGTGGTTTTTTGGCATGTTATTTCTTTTTCTTATTATGGGGCAAAATCAGTGGTATTAAGCAATATTTCTTAGATGCCACTTTGCTTTTTTTTGCTGAAGATGTAACAAACTGTTTCCTCAAGCACAATATAGACGAAAGAGATGGCAGTTTATTTTGTGTGTTTCATTCTGACTTCCAAATAGCAGAAACTATCTGACAGTCAGATGGCAAGTATTTTTCTTGCTGTTCCCCTGACTTTTCTGGTTGTTTGGCTGCCCCTCTGCACACATCTGTAGATCTTCATCAAGTGATAATCAGGTCATTATCTTCGGTCCGTAGGAAAAGGCTCCTCAAACATGTAGTCTTACTACTGGGCAGATTTGTCCAAGTGCTGTGTTTTAGGGGGAAAGTCTTACAGCTTCAGTTATTATCAGGCTTTTAGAGAGCTTAGCTGACTGTTAAATGTACTCCAAAAAATGGATGTTAATGTGCACCATATTTTTGATGACATTTCACACAAACCCCTTTTTAGCAAATCCTTCTGAAAATGCATCTTTTCTTTATTTAGGAGGTAAAATGAAAGGAAATCTTTGTTTGATTTAACAAAAATTAATGGTTAATGATTAACCCATTAAGTGATTGAATAATTAATTATCATAGTAATCTAATTATAAAGATTATATTACTTATTTTTTCTTCTGTGTCTCATTTGAAAAAGCCCGTAAAGTGATCTGTTCTTAAGCCAACATGAATCTCTTATCAGAAGACTCATCTCTTTAGAAGAGGAATTGATTTTTGTTCCTGGAATCAAAGCGTGACAAAAAAAACCCTATGTAAACTGGATTTTTGTTAGAGCCAAACCATTTCTTCTCTGTGAGATTAAAACATGGGGCATGAGAGAATGGAAGGAAGATTCCAGCTAAGAGATGCTCAGACTTTCATAAATGTTTATTTTAGAGGGACTAAACTTGTGATTTAAGGAGCCAGTAAGATGAAGTGGCTTGTATTTAAAAATCTCTGTTTTCAGTTTAATTCTGGTATCTTAGAAAATTATCTTTTGAATTCTAGTTTTACATGTTTTGACTTAGTTTGGAGACAGATTTTTCTGTGTTATGTGTCTGTGTGTGGGTGTATGTATATGTGTATGTACATGTCTGCATGTGTATATTTAAGACTTGAAAAAGCTAAGCCTGAATCCAAAAACCATTCATGTTAATATCTTTTGGCTTTATATCCATCATTATTTGGAATGTGATTAAATCCCATTTGCTTCACTGGGCCCAAAGCATGTGTTTAAAGTCAAGCATGTGGTTAAGTGTTTTCCTGAATGAGGAGAACTTAAAGTGAATGCACCCTATGTGAACAGGAAACATCTTTTTCCATGAAATTTTTCAGCTTCATACCAAAGCCTGAGCTTCTGTTAATATATTTTTCTTTTTGTTTAGAAAAAAAATAAATTCTATCACATGGATTGAATTCCTTTTTTAGCTGCATATTTTTTCTTTAATTGTAGCATATTATAATACTGCTAGAGCAAACTTTTTATTCAGGGCTGCAAAGGAACAAAGAAATATTCTTTAAAATGTACTAGCATCTCACCACTGGTCTATAAATTTATTAACTTACATGAACATTAGAGATTTGCTTCAGAGAGATTATGGTCTACCTTTGGTTAATTTTGGAGAAGCTTCTTGCATTTGTCACCTCTGCAGTCATTTATAAAACATTAAAGCTTATATATAGCAAAATCAATGAAGGATGGTTGTTTTCTGTTGGTTTTTTTTTTTTAATTTATTTTTTTAAGGTAATCTGTACCTTATTACTACTGAGATAAATGGCTGTGTAGGATTAACTTGTTGTTTGTCTGTTGATAACAATGGCTGTCATTTTTTAAAAATGAAAGCAAATACTGGTAGTATGAAAAATGAAATATTTTCAGCTGTAGCCCAGCAGCAGGACAGTTTTAACTTGCTAATACTTTTGTGTTGTTTTGGGGAATATATTGACTCCTTGTTATAGCAAAGCAATTTGCAATGTTAAAAAATCTAATATCAGTATTTCATGGTACAGAAATCTGCCTTACCTTGTAGGTACCAGGTTTCCAGTGCAGCAGAATGGTAGGATATTCTGAAGAGTGCAAGTTGCCTTTCAGGCGTTAAAAAATTATGATGCTCCTTTTAAGAGTGTCCATATGCTTTCAAATTCGGTTCAAAAGCCTATTATGAATTTTGAGCATGCTGAGAACTGCTTCAAATGCTTTCATTTTTACAGTTTTCTTTTAGGTTTGGCATTTCCTCAATTTGCCTGATAGCTGGCATTCTGACATATATGTGTTCAAGTACTTTCAAATCCAATTAATGCACAGAGTGCAAAATGCAACTCCTGTACCTTTCAGTAATTGTGGGAGTTACTCATGGCATCAGATGAACAGAAAAAGAAGACAAGTGTGAGCAGATACTGTGGAATTGGAATCTTTTGATGTCTTTATAGAACATCCACCATAATTTGCTCTGCAACTTTTGGGAATTACTGTAACAGACGCAGTAAAAATAGATGAAAAATAAAATATTTTTAGTAACGTGAAAGAATTTAATTTAAATTTTAAGAATCTTTATCTAGACTACACTGCTAGTTACATCATTGCTTGATAAGGAAATTGGAAGTGGATGCTCTTAATCTCCCTCTAGAGGAGCCTACATCTCTCCACAAAGGAGAAAATACAAGGGTATTGCCTCCTTAGGTGAACCTTAGCCCTTTGGAACCCCTCGCAAGAATGCCATATGATATATGGCATTTTTGCCATAGTGTATAAGGCTCTGGCAGCCATTATTTCCATTACTACCTCTGCTGATTATTTTACACTGCAACTGCTTGCTGCTGTTTTCTATTTATATTCTGCTCATTTCACTGAAGTGCAGGGTTGTACCCCAAACATTCAGCATCTCTGCAAGTCTGTTCTTTGTGGAGACATCAGGCATAGCATTTGATGCTAATCAGAAATGTACAATACAGGTTTTTTTTGGGGTCTACTGAGTCAGGAGAAAGACTCCAATGGAGTTCTATGTATTTTGGATCAGGGTGATGGTTCTGAAATTTCACCCTGAAAAATAATGGTCATATATTTCATTCTCTGTGAACATCAAAATTTAAGGTAATTGAGAGTTTTAAAAATAGGACATAGTGTTACCAAATAGATGAAATGTATTAACTCTAATTTTTTATAGTTGTTTGCTATTATATGAATGTAATTTATTGTGCCTGCAGCAACCTGAGGACACGCTGGAAAATTAGATGATTCATTTCAAGTGTTTTATCCTAGTGAGCAAAATTTTAATCAGTCAGTTTTCAAGTCCTAGCTCTGTTATTGGCACAGTCTGTAAACTTGGCAAGGTCAGAGAAGGACTCCATTGTAGATACAGCGTAGCATCTCAGCTAAATCATTACTGCATATGTTTTACTTTATCTGCATTACAGGATTTTTAAAGAAATAGAGCTGTAGAAAGGTGCTCCTCAGATGAGCTATGACGAATGCAATCTAACAACATAAATTATGATTAATGTAAGATTTATCTTGAGCTAGGGTTGCTGTTTCCTCTGCAATTTTTTTTTACAAATTCAAATTAAAAAAAACCCAAACCCAAAACTTGGTATAAAATAAAGCAAAAATTTCATAACACATGAATCTTTGTCTCGTCAATCTCACAAGTTTGTGGGTACATTTTTCATTTAGCATTGTGAATTGTACCATACAGTGACCAGGATCTGTATTATCAGTTTGCTCTACCTCAAAGCTTCCTGTTAGCTTTTATCAGGAACGTTCTACTTTTGATGATGTGGGTGTTAATTTAGAAATGTAAAGCAGTCCAGTATCTAATAATCAGTTGAGTATTTCAAATGCATGCTAATAATACTGTAGAAAAAAAATCTAATTGCCTTAATTATTAGGCAGTAAAAATAACAAAAATGATCATGAAGTAAAATTTTCAGATGTATCCAATTTCCTAATTCTAAAGGACATAAAGAAGCCTAACATCCATTGAAGACATATAGAATTAGGCTGCAAAACTCATAGTTGGATATTGAAAATGTGACATAGGCTCCCCAGAAGTGTTAAAAAGCTTTACCCATGGATGACTATGAAAAACACAAGCTCTTCAGGATGATAGACCAATGCATCCCAACACTGTGCTGAGAGTGGGATCATGAAATACATTATATGCTGCATTTTTTGAAGTAGGAGTTCGATATCTTTACAAAACAAATATTTTTTTTTCCTTGGCTATCAGAAATAATTTCAAATTATTTCATTTCATATCAGAATGCATTTCAAATTAACTGCCACATGAAAAAACAGAAACAGACTAAGACAAAACAGTTAATATTATTAGTAAATCATAGAATAAGAGAGTAGAAGCCATAAAACAAAAGATGTTTAAGGGAATAACATTTTACAAAGACTCAGAAATGTTCAGTGAAGCGTTAAAGTAGGTAAATGTATAAGGAAGTTATTACAGTCTTTTAGTGAGAAAGGCACAAGTAAATTAATTCTAAACAGAGAGGGATATAGGATTAAATAGGTTGTAAACAATGCCTATATTTTACATACAAATATGTGTATATAAATATATGTATAAATAGGTGTATGTCATATATGTGTATATATAGACACACAAACATATATATGTATATGAATGTAAGGATATCATAACCACAAAAGTCAAATAAGTTTAAAAAAATGAAATTTCATAAGTCATACAAACATCTTGCAGATCTTTTAAACAGAAGTTTGTATTAAGGCAATTCAGTTGATGGGTAAGTTAAAACACCTTCAGCTTTGAATATTGTTTCATGGTATATTGCTTTTCTATTACCTCATTTTCAAAAAATTTAAATGACACTGCTCTCTAGCCCCCCCTTTTGCTTTTGTTTTGCATTACTCATGTGGCACTTGGGGATTTGGTTTAGTGGTGAACATGGTGGTACTGGGTTAATGGCTTGGCTTGGTGATCAGAAGGGCCTTGACAGGTTGGAAAGATGGGCAGACAACAGTCTGAAATTCAGCAAAGAACAAACACAAGGTCCCGCACCTAGGGAAGAACAAACCCCTGCACCAGCACAGGCTTGGGGTGACTTGCTGGGGTCCTGGTGGACAAAAAGATGTCCCTGAGCCAGCAGTGAGTCCTTGTGCCCAAGAAGGCCAATGGTTTCAGGGGGAACATTGGGAAGAACATGTACAGCAGGTGAGGGGAGGTGAACCTGCCCCTCTACTCAGCCCTGGTGAGGCACATCTGAAGTGCTGTGCTCAGTTCTGGGCTCCTCAAGGCAAGAGAGATGTGGAGCTCCTGAAGCAGATTCCATCAGAGGGCAAGAAATATGAAGAGACTGGAGCATCTTTCTCATGAGGAAAGGCTGAAGGACCTGGGTCTGTTCAGCCTCGAGAAGAGACAGTTGAGAAGGGACGTCAGCATTGTTTGTCAGTATCTGAAGGGAGCTGTCAGAGGTTGTTTCCAGGCTCTATCCAGTGGTGCTGAGCAATAGGACAAGAGGCAATGGGCAGAAATTGATGCACAGTTCCACCTGAACTTCTTTACTGTAGTGTTGCGATGATAAGGCCTAGTAAAATGAAGGCCTTGCTATCATGGCTCACTCCTGTCACTTTGGCTAAGTAGTGAAGGATTATGGGAATGATTCAGCAGAAAATAGAGGTAGAAAAACAAGTTATATAACAGTCTTGTGCTCACATCGTGGTTTATGATGGTTGGTTGAATTATGTTTGTTGTGCTTCAAAGGTATGTAACTGATAAAGGCCTAACTGCTTAAAAAGACCTGGTTTTTTGCAAATAAAAAACTCCCTTTTGCACCTGCCTGGAAATACATGTCGTCTACCTCGTTATACTGTGGAGTGACCACACCCTGGAACAGATTGTCCAGAGAGGGTGTGGAGTCTCCTTCTCTGAGATATTCCAGAACTGTCTGGACACAATCCTGTGCCACATGCTTTGGGGGTCACCCTGCAGGGAGGTGGGACCAGATGACCCTCTGTGATCCATTCCAACCTGACTCAATCTGTGACTCTGCAATTTGCCTGTCTTCTGAGTTTAAAAGGCCAAAAAATTATAACAGGTGTGTAAATTGGAATGAATTCTGGACCACTTGTTCTGGCAGATAATTCAGCTAATACTTAATTCTTCACAATGGTGGAAATGAAGTGATGTTAAGAAAACTAACATTCCAGTGTAATCACAGATTTTGGTTTTCCCAGGACAATAGTGGGTGTCAAAACAAATGTGAGTTCTCAGGTTTTTCCTGGAACTTCCAGAACAGATATTCTGGAAATAAAGTGACGAGAGAGTTTTTGATATATGCAGTTTTAGTTAGAATTCAAATTAAGAACTTTTGGAGGAATTTTTGGTAGTGATCAATACCTTGTTGAAAACGATATCTAAATAATATCAACAGACATTGAAACAAAAATTGTGTGTGTTAGATTTCTTACTTTCTTGAGTGAATATATCTACCTTATTGAGCCTTTCCATAAGGTTTGGGGTTTTTCCTACAAAACTCCAAATAAATACCTAAGTCTGACTAATAGAGATGCAGCGATAGCTGCATTTCTTTGAAAGCCCTAATGACGCCATCCTACTAGCAAAACAGCAGCATACAGTATCATCACATACAGATTGCCCATTTCTAGTCTATTTTTTACCTGTGTCTTTTGCCTTTCTCTAAAATCTCTGCATTTTTAAAGAATTCTTCAAAAGTTGATATATGATGTTCTACGAGCTGAAAAAATCACTGATCCATTTTAATAAATACTTTATTGTCATGCATTTGCTAGTTAATTTATCCAGTGATTCATCAGTTTAGCTTTCAAAATACATAATACCATCAAGATTTAGTAGATCATATATTTGATTCAGAAGATGTATTAGATTTGGTAGGTCCCGACTTCCATTCAACATAAGATGCCTTTATCTGTCTCACGAGGATATATGTGATTTTCAAAAGCAATGTATCTGGGTTTGAAAAATTCTGCAGTGGAAATGAAAAAAAAAATTAATTTATTGTAAGGAATGAAACATTCATTTTAGAAATCTGAATATAGAAGTGACCCACATTTATGTTAGAATTTCATAGCAAAACAATATACTGTGCATGTCTCACATTTTCCATACTGAAAGCAATATTTTGATCATGATAACTTCACTGCGTGTACTGCTGAGTTCTGAACCAAAAAGCACTTTGCTCTGTAGAATAGAAAAATCAATTTAGCATAAGATGATCTCATTACACTCTATTTATCCAAGATTACAACAATTTAGAAGAAGATTGAGAGTGAAAGTAATTGTTCTTTCATTAATCCAAGTAGCTTTTAAAAAGAAATCTACTGATTAGGAAGATCTGCTTGACTTCTAACTTGAATCTCCCAGGACTTATTCTGAGAGGTTCTGATTTCAGTGATGTGTTCTGGTGATATCATAAGCAACTGTGGCCATATGTTGTTGAAGGTACAAAAACAAGATGGAATAACATGTTAATATGATCTGTTGATACATTTCAGTATCTATAAAATTAGTATCTAATTTTCTATAGAAATGATAATATTTTAAAATGTTCTGCATATATATGCTCTCTTGCCAACTGGTGATTTGAAATCTGAAGCTTTAGGTAACCCTTTGACTTTTTAGTGATGTAGCTTTTAGTTTTAGTTTGAAAAATTAGTGCAGTGCTTTAAAGATGCAGTGCTTTAAAGATGCAGTGCAATCCCCTGTGCACCAAGGTTCCATTGCTGACCCTTGTGGATTTTCAGTCCCTGACTCATATCCTTTTATGTGCCATATTTCCTGCCAAACACAAGAATAAAAATCAGCTGAAAAAGTGCTTGTTATGTTTCCAACTTGCAACTGCAAACTTTAGCTCACTGTGCCTGTGAACATTCAGTTGTATCTGACAATTTTTGATTCATCTCCAGTGAATCAAATAATACAGCTGCTGAAGTGGGGTCATGCAGTCTCTTCAGGCTTTTGTTCACTTAACATTTTTATCTTATGAAAACACCTCCAACCTCCTTTCACACAAAATTCAACCATTTAGATAAAGAATGACACAGTCCTCATGCAGTAATTTAACCAAACATTTCCTTATCTTGTGGGCAAGAATGGTGGACAGAGGGTCTGAGAGTAACAGCGTTGCTGGTTTATGGGTATAAGCTAAAAATATGCAAGGACCCCTGTAACTGAGCAATTCCCTGGTTTCTGTGTCCCAAATTCCACTTCTTCTTGGGTTATGTCCCTGTCCCCTGTCCCTGTCCTCTGACTCTTTGCAGGCCCAGATCTGTCCAACTGTATCCCAGTCTGCAGACACATTACATTTTAGGAAGCAGAATTTGCATATTCAGTGAAGTCGGATGCCCTAGTTGCTTTCGTGTTTCTCATGTGTTTTGTTTTTGATATTGGCAGAGAAAATTTCTGGCAAACTAAGTTCTTCTATGATGCCATCAGAGTAAGGTGCATAATTGGTGGTTTAGTAAGTGAATGTAGAATTACATCTGGTAAAATGCACTGGTAAAATGGAGTATTAGTTTAGAGGTACATTTTGGTGTATTTGGAGATCTCAGACTGAAAAATGTGCTGCTGCCTTGCAAAGAGATGGACAATTTTTTACATAAGGCACCAGCAATAGATAAGGCTATATAAGGCCATGTCACTGTTTTGTAAGGCTGTACAGAAGATCAGTGACTATGACTAATATAGCTATTGTGCTTTTAAAAGTTTTTTCTGCCAAAGTAGTACTTTGGTCATATTTTAGATCATAGAAATTCCTTTGGAGATAGTCAGTTGGACTATCAGTCAGCGGGGCTAGTCCTCAGGTATAGCATAGAACCTTCTGAGGAAAGAAATCTTATTATATTTATTGAATTCTGAGTTCTTCAAATTTGAATGACATTTGGCTTTGAGAGGTTGAATTGAAAGATCTTCATAAGTTACATCATTTGTGAGTAATTCTAAATCAGAAGTTCACACTGGTTAAAACTGTAATAGATGAGCAGGGAAACAAAGGTTTTTAATTGTTTCTCTTCTTCCTTTCCAAAACAAGTTGGAGAGCTATGTGTTTCTTCAGTATTCCACTCTCCCAGAAAAGAAAGGTACCATTACCAATGTCTGAGTCATCTTTTGTTGTAGTTATTGTTTTAATTTTGTAAATGTTGGTGGTTTTTTTATTTTCTTTTTTCTTTTTTTTTTTTTCTGGTTTGGTTGGTTTTTTTCTGGTTCAGTTGGGTTTTTTTGTCTTTTTGGTTTTGTTTTTTGTTTCAAGGTATGGGGAAAAATAAAGAATTGAGCTAAGTTTTTAGAAGAGAGAAGTATATGGTGCTTGAGAGTATGACTCAGACCAATGTCTTTAGACAGTGTTGGGCTAGAGAATCTGCTGAGTAAACAATGCAGATTTCTCAGAATGAATCTACAGCTGTTGTGACTACATAGGGACATTTTCATTCCCAGAGAATTGATAATAAAGGTAAATGCAAGGTTCCACATTGTATGGTAGGGCAGCATGGATAGTTTTCCTTTAGAATGACTGCTAAAGGCATCTGATTGACCGAAACCAGTTAGACTTCTTCACACATTGTTTGAGAATTAAAGATGTCTGCTTGTCCCTGTCTGTGCTAAACTAGCAGTTTATGATTAACAATTTCTACTTCCTTTGGCAACATGCTTAGTAACTCTTCAGCCTGGAGGTTTAAAGTAACTAAATTACTGATTTGGGGGGATTTCTCTATTAGTATGCTATGTTATCCTAAATTCTGATACTGTTTTCAGTGTGGTAGAAGCAATATTGCTATAAATATTTGTTGAACTGATCTGTAAATCTGAAGTTCACACTTCTTGAAACTTTAATTGGTTAGAATATTTAGATAAAAAGGAGTGTTGACTTCAAAAAATGGAGCAAAACTGCAATATCTCAATATTGGGGTTTTGAAAGGAAGATTATTTTGCACCTCTGAATGTTGAAAGTCCCAGTGTCACAAGGCTCTGAGTGTGCATGTTGTTTCTGAACAACTTAAATTTAGATTTTTCATGTTATGTCTTGAACTTGGTGTTTCTTTATGAAGAACTACTCTACCTATCCCTGTGGCGTAGATAACAACCCTCTATACACTGTCAAATGGAAACAACTGTACACATCTGCCAATAGTCTCAGAGCTGCTATTAAAATCTCTCATAGATTTATTTTTGCTTCAGAGAACTTTTGCTTTGCCTTTTCCTCCATTTGTCAGCCAATTCTATTATATTTCATATTGTATTTCTCTCACACTGGACACTTCCTAGTTGTGTGTCTGGTTGCTGACACCATTCCATTTCAGATATATCTGTGATGTGGTACCTATTCTGTTGTGATGTTTTCCTGCAGTACTCTTTTTATCCTATACTTTTTTTTTTCATAGATACCTGCATCTTTAGACTGACATAATGCATTTCTTTCTCCAGCCAGTTCAGATATTTGCAACTGACCCTATACTTTCCTATTTTTTTCTTAGCCTTTAACATTTGCAGTTATAAGTCAACCTGATATTTTTATTTCCCAAGTGGCTGTGAGAGCCAATACCATTTTGGGATTGAACTGCAACTCTGCAGAAGACAACATCTCTGTGACTTCATTGTTGTACTTTTCTGCAGTGGCCACAGAGTATTCTTGCCTCTGCTTCCCCATTAAAAACAAAAAAAACTAAAAACCCTCTCCCCCCTCAAAACAAACCAAAAGCCTGAGCACAGTTTTGTTGGATGAACCATTAAGAGAAACCTCTTTTTAAAACATACTAGTTGTTTAAATTAGATTAGTAAAGCCTTCTGAAAATGCTAATAAGTTTATTTAATGTATATTAGGGAAAGCAAGAGAAGTCAGGAGGTCTGTGGGTGATGTTCTGCACTGTTGTTAATATTATAACAGAATGCTTTTCAACAGCTCCAGGTGTTGTGGTGGTGTCCAAAGCACCATTCTATAGATGATGAAAACAAGATAGAGTACTTTAGTTATAAAGCTTGAGTATTGAGCTTGTCTGCCCTGCGAATAGTCAGGGGCTTCCCCTTTCCTGATTCTCTTTTCAGGGGTTTGTTTGGCCAAATTCCAGGCTCTTTGCCTTTAAAACTATAGCAGTACCATCCTGCACATGGTTTTAAGACCTCTAACAATGGTACTCAGCAGATTCCCATAACAATCCATGACAGTGTTTCCCATCTATTATGCCGTTTTTCCTCATAGCTATCCTATATCTACCCTGCTGCAAATGTAGTGGTTTATTTCTTGTTTTGTTGTTGATAGACTATGCCTTTTACAGATAACTGTGTACAAAAGCTCTTTGTTTTCCCCCTTGGATTGTTTTATTAGCAGTCCTTGTGAAATCAGGGCACCTTTGTGTGTGTGTAAATACAAGTGATTTTCTGTGAACAGCAATGCAGGGAGAAAGGTGGATAAAATGAGAGTTTCCCCAAAAGTCTGCTTTTGCTTTCATCCTATGTATTGTGTACCTTCCACCAGCTAACTTCCAAACATATTGTGAGAATCAATACCTTTAATGACACCACTCCAAGATGATTCCTTGCCATTTAATAACTGGTCAGAATGCACTAGGGAACACAAATAGAGTAAGTCTAACCTGGGTTAAAATAATAGTTTGGAAGTAAAAACATTGTGCTGAATTCATAAGAGATTGCAGGTTAACTTCTGGGAGACATCTCAGAAAAATAAGGCCTTGCTTACTGCATGTGCCCTAATAAAATCCTCCTTTGACTAAACACTGCTCCTTCAATGTTGTCATTTTCAAGAATCAGATCAGGAACTCCAGAATCATTTTGATGAAGAAGTCATCTTTTCAATGATTGGAATTAAGATGTTTCTCGCAGAGTCTCCCGCTGCTCGAGCAGTCATTGCTTCTGTAACGAGAGGTTACCCTGCAGTGATGGCATCAAACTTTTCTGCTTCCCATGGTGAATTCAGAGGTCAGCTGCAATGAGAATACAGATGTCTGTTCGACAGAATAAAAGGGAAACTGCAATCTTATGAATCACAGCATAAGAGGTAAAAATTGATGTCTTAAGAAAATGCCATTTCGTTTTTGTTCAGATAGAAGGATAAGTGAACAGGTTATATTTCTGAACATCCTTGGGAAAAGAGAGAGGTAAAGACTGTAGAATTTACAGTCACAGAAAGTAGTGCTGGTTTTGGCTGGAATTGCCACACTGTGAAGGTTCAGGGCAACTTTCTTTCTGCATTCTTTCTGCATTCCCATTTTTAAAGATTATTTTCACCTGTGCTGTAATTCTGAGATGATTTTAGATCAAAATAATCTATGAAGGTGTAAATTAAGGGTCAGTGATATTGACCAAAGCCTTATTTTCAAATATGGTAAGTCTGTATTCAGAAAGAAAATAGTTGTGCCATACATCTAAATAATTTGATCATTTTTATCTTGGCTCTTTTGCTTCTCTCTAATTTGCTTCCTACCAGCTATTTATCGTGGAACCTGCTGTCACAAAAAAATACTACATTTTATTTTTTGCATAATTATAGATTTCTTCTCTGTATATATTTTATTTCCTTACAGAAATTATCTACATTGTTATTATTATTTATTGCAATAAATATTACCATGTATTTGACAAAATAAAATCAGCATAATCTAAAACAAATTACTATAGATTAATATTTCATACTATTCTCTGTAACACAGAATGTTTTAAAGACAAAAAAAAGAATTTATTCAGAAACATCGTACAGAATACTTTAGGCTTATAATAAACAGTATTTAAACCTTAAATATGAGTCTGATTCTGAAAACCTAACAAATAAAAGTATTTCTAGGTGATTAGTCAATGTGTGTACAGTACTTTGAAATGAAATGCTCTATCCTTGGTTAATTATGAGTGTCCTTGGAATTATTAGATGTAGTCTGAGGAAATATGAAAACATATGGATGTTCATTTTAATTTCTGATGCTCCTGTTACCCTTCTGAGTCTTCCTTCCCCCCATTCCTCTTAGAAAATGTATTTTCAAGAAAGCTGGGTCATGGGTTTAGTAACACAGTTCAATTCGGAAGGGAGAAAAAAGCAGTCTTAGTGAGGCCTTAGCCATTGGCCGGGACTAAACCACTACACCTACCCTACTCCAGCAGATGAGGATTCATTTAGTACATGGTCTTTCTGGACATGTTGCTGTTTCTCTCTGTGGCAATTTACCTTTTCTGTTGCAGTGGGATTTAGGAATGCCTCTATTTTTCACAGTTTCAGTGAATTCAAAGCTAGAAAAAAATTGAGACTGGCTTCCTGCATAACATGTCTGAGGGATCCTTGCATGATGCTGTAACTTTTGAAATGTATTTTTTTAGACAAACATCAAATCTTGATTTAAAGATTCCAGATTATGGAAAATCTAACACATGATTTTCATCTTGCAACAGGCTCTGCAGTGTAAAAAAGTGCACTTCATTTTACTACTATATATTGGGTTTTGCTGCACCTCTCTGTCTGATTAAAAAGCCAGTTGCTATTTGAAATCTTTTCATGTAGGCACATATGGACTGTGATTTGCTGCACAAAACTTCTTTTGATATTACAGAAGATTTTCTCCCTTACTTTAAGTAAGGAAACGAGAAGTTGATAGTTGGTACACAAGGTTTGCAAAATATCTGTTTGTCGGGAGTAATATAGTAAGTGTTGCTGGTTTGCAAGCAAACAAGGAATTCAATTTTTATTGAAGGTCGATATTAGCTATATTTGGTAAGGTGATTCTAAAGGAATTGTCCTTTTGATTTTCTTTGTATTTTTCTTTATTTCCAATGTTGTAGTAAAAAAAAAAAAAACAGACCCCAAAATACACACCCTCAGTCTCTCATACCCCCATTTGCTGTCTCCATATACTTTTCATCCTTTTTTCAGATCTGAATTTATCTTAGTCCTTCTTTGACTGGCTACTTCAGATTCCTTTGCCCCTTCTTTATGAAGCAGTGGTTAAAGAAAATACATTCCTCATAGTGTTTTCAGCTGGTCACTAAACATTTTTCTTTACTGTCCAGTCTGAGTATGATTGGTGATAAGGCAACACTTTCTCCTTAACTCTGGCACTTTTGGTCTGTTTTCCTGATTTCTCGGAAATTAATGCTGCCAATCTCTCATTTTAAGAGCAATGATACACTTTATATTGAGCAGTATTCACAGGAAGGGAAATCACCTTCTACAGCTACAGAATTAAGCTATTTAAAAGCTTTTGGTTGCCATCATCTGTATGAATTCTGTATACATAACAAGTTTCTCTAAACAACTGAGACTTGAAGATTATTTTCTTCCATACTACCTGCAGAGCTTCAGCTTATCTGAGCTTCTTTCCCCATGAGCAAGTAGTTTTCTATCATTCTCTGGATTACACTAAGCACATTGATCTTATCTGGCCTTAAGGCAGATTTTTCAGGTGTCAAAATAGGCTTTAATTGACTTCTGAGTATTTTTTTTTGTATGCTTTTAAAAATTCAAACCGCAGACTAAACACAGTGTTCCAGCATTGGTGACATCAGTTTTTCAATTTGGAAATAATGAAAAGCAGCTAGTTCTTTCCAATAACCCAATGTCCTAAAAATCAAATTAGTTCATTTAGCCACAGCATTGCACAGGGAATTCACAGAGAGTTCCTTACTAACCTCCAGTTTCAGAATCACTTTTTCGGTGTCCCATCCTATAAATATGACCTGCATTCTATGTGCCTAAATTTATGACACTGCATTTGTCTTTATTAAAATTTATCCTGTTCAAGTGAAGCCACCTAGCCAATCAAGATGGGTCATTCTATAGAACACTTGCCTTATTACTTGCCACTCCACCAATTTTTGTACTGTCAAGTTTTGCCAGCAATCACTTTGTATTTTCTTCCAGATCATTGAAAATGATACTCAAGGCTTAGATACTGGCTAGTCCATATTCAAAATACTGGTTTATTAGAGAGGCATTCTTATAGACTCCTATATAGCTGAAGAGGAATGTAAAATATGTTTATAACCACTATAGATAACAACAAATGTTTAATTTCAAAAATTAAAAAAATATATTTAAAATTACCATTTAAAAAATAAACCCTAATTATTTAAATACAATTTAAGCCATTGTATTTAACACAATTCATGTTTTCTTTATATGTACTTAATACTTCTTACTCTAAGAAATCATCAAGAATGTGGTAGTTCTGAATGTGGTAGTTCCGAATGTGGAAATAAGCCAAATGCTTTACAGTCATGTAAGTACAGTATATTAACCAATTTTCTTCTCTCAAGCTTGCAGCCAGAGTGCTCAAGTTACAATCCTCCATTTCCATAAAATCAATTAAACTTTTGGGGAAGATAAGAAAGCCACATTTCACAATTCTTTTTTCTAATAGTAGGATATAAGCTCCAAAATGCAATTTAAATTTTAAAGCAGCAGTTTATTCTAAGCTTGCAGAAGATTAGTGAATTATAATGTCCCTGCTGGACTGTGAAGAATGAAACTTGAAATTAGAAAACGGTGTCAGGTGTTCTGGTTATGGAGATGGTGGCTCCTCTGTCTTCTAGTTGGTCTGTTCCTATTCAGAGGAAGCTGGTTGAAGACAGAACCTCTGCAGTCCCTTCTCCATAGCACTGCCTAGAGCTCAGCTCCATGCTGTGTGTCAGTGTTCACCTGGATCTGAGGAATGCAGGCCTGGGGAGTTCAAGTGGCTCAAAACTATGAGGATGATGATGATGATGAGTCAGGAACCTGTACAGCTGAGCTATTCTGTGGGAGTGTGAAAGGGCTGATCTGAGGAAGGTCAGCATCAAGTCTGAATTGGATTGAGCAGCCTGTGCATATTTTTTTAGTCTCTTGTGCCACTCCATTTTGTAAACTGAGTCTTGAGATTTTTCAATTGTTTGACTGACAGGATCTTAAAATGTATTTGAGTTTGTCTAGCTCTGTTTTCTGCTGAAATCAATGGGACTTGCCTTCCTGAGAATGATGGGAGATGAAGGAGCTACTTACTCAACTGCAAAATTTCCTTATGGAGTTTGTGCTCACAAAATACTTCAAATGCATAAACAGTTGTAAGGAAAAGAGATAAATCATTCTTTATCATATTGCACATTAATTTTGTCATGCAGGAATCGTCTTGGTGATAAAAATTTTTTTCTTTGTAATCAACAAAGCTAAACGATGTGAGTAAATGTAGAAATTATGCAGAAAAGTGATGCAGCGGGAATTTACAAAGTGAAGTGACATGCATTCACAGATAATTTTTTCTTTAGGTCGTTGATTAGAAATTAAATGAAATGTTGTTTTCCACAGAAGCCTAAAAAGAGTGGTTCAATCAGATTAAATAATTTATAGATACTATAGGCCACATAATTACCAAAACAATACCTCAAGCTGAAGGCAAGTTTTCTTTCAATAATTTCTACTACTCCACCTCTTTAGAAATCTGATTTTGTTGACTCTATAAACAGAAGCATTCACTTTCTTTAACTACATCTTGAGTCACTTCTAATCAGCTTTCAGTCTCAACACTTTCGTGACATTCGTGTCAGCCAGCCAAATCTTGGAATTGCTTGGAGTGTCTTCCACTCCTTTCCTCTCCTTTATTCCGCTGACACTTTCAATTCTATCTTTCCTTTCAAAATACTTTGCAGAGTTTTGTGAAACATTCTCCTAATTTTTTGCCCACCCCTCTGCTTAATTCTACAGCATCTCTTTCAGTGCATTGTTTTTCACACTGAGAGTGCCAGAGGCTTTCTCTCTGCTCCTAAAGGGCTTTCCCTCTGGACTGTGTCCACTACCAGTTTATATTGACTTATTTCTGACCCATCTCCTCCAACTACCAGTCTTGCTTCTCATCACCCATTTTGGTAGGATTCCTGTTTCCAGCTTTACTGTTCATCTCTCCAGGTCATCCATATTGCCTTTCAGTCCTTTTATTTTCTCTTTCCTTCCTGCTAAATCATATTGTTTCTATTCTTTATCTTTGAGTTTCTCCCAAAGCTCTGCTTTTGTCCTATGTACTTTTACCTCTGCTACAGCAGTGGTGCTTTCTAAGCCTCTCTAATGAAAGCAAATTTGATGAGTACTACATTTGTGCCTCCCCTATGCCTGACATGATAATATCCTTCTTGAAACATGCTACAGGGGAAACTTCTCCCTCTTGCACATCCCTTCTCGAGCTGGTGTCAAATAAAATGTCTCACATAAATAATTAATTTGTAATGTTCTGGGAAAAGGCAGTTGAGGATGGCTGCATTTTCTTCCTTTTCCCTGCTATTTCATGTTGCCTGTCTTTGATTGTAGCTGCTTTGAATTTGGGATTGCATCTCTACACAGGTTTGGAAAGTGAATAGCCCAGGATGAAGATAATACTTTTAGAAGAGATTCTCTTGACTTATGAAGAACAAACACCATCACAGTATTTAAATATTTAAAGTACTACTACTTGCTGTGTTTAACACACACAGCCAAATAACTGCTAGCTGCCTTCTCCAGAGTGCAGTCTTATGGCAATTTTTGTTAAAATTCTTGAAAACTCACATGATTCTCCTGTTTTACGTTATTCTACTGATTTGGCATCAGTACGCCAGCAAAGCTCTGGAAGTGTAAATATCACCCAGCACCCCTAAGTTACTAAGCAGAAGAAAACATTGTTTCTGACCTTTGCAAAGATTTTCACCTGGGCACCAAAGAAGGGATAAAGGAAGGAGTGTGGCCCTTTCAAAGGGGTGAATTCAACAGGAGAATGAAAATTCTCTCTTATTGCGTCTTGAACCAAGGTTTGATAGAAGAGAAAGTCACAAGGAACCTATGACGAACTCTGTTTAAGAAAAAACCTCTTGAGGAAGGTCTCAGATGAGCTTAGTTATAAAAGATCTTTAGGATATTTTCTCGTACTTAGGAGTAATGGAGGCCTTGTAAATGCACCCCTCTTTTGTGGCATAATATCCTACAGCAAAACCAGGCTCAGAGTTTAGATGGATGAAGGACTCTTTAAAATACTGTGCAAATAATATGGTAATTTACCTCTGCTGAACTACATGTAGATAATGCCTGTAAAATGATTGTCAATTCAACTTTTCTTAATTAAAGCTCTAGTAATTTCCCCTTTATAAGCATTACAAAATGCACCAATACAGTGATCCTTGTTAGAACAGCGACCTACCCCATGTGTTCTCAAGATAAGACAGGGATCTCTGTGCTTCGTATCTGTGAGCTACTGATAGTGCTGCAGGTGTGATGGAATACTAAATAGAAGTAACATATTTAAAATATAATTATAAGTATTTGACGACATTCATCCATAGCATAATGGGGCAGCTGTATTATTAGACTGTCCTTAGAAAATTGAATTACTCTAATAAATGAAAATGACTGTTATTTAAACGGAAGACTATTTGCATAAAATAAGCCAGTGTTAAGTGACCAGATGCTAAATAGATCTAAAGTCTAAAATCAAAGTTCTGGGTCAAGGATGGGTAGGTTCCTGCCAAAATTTTTCATATCTGGGTGCTAAGCCTATAAATACAAATTTGGTAGTCAGAAGGATCTTCAAAATCTGAAAACTCCAGCTCAGTTTATTAACTTTCCTTTTTCATATATTTTCTATAAGAACAAGATAGTGATTTTCCTTCAACAAAATCAACAATTTCTCCTAAATGGAAATAAAAATAATAGAAAGTTGGATGATGAAGTTCCTTTTCATGACAGACTTGTGGTATTTCTGAAATAGCTGAAACAGCTTCACTGTTATCTTATTGAATAGCAGGAGCTTGGAGATAATTCAGTGCAAAAGAAATAATTAAAAACTATAATCACCTAAATAACATATATATTCACTTTATCAACAGAGATGCAAGAGGTCCATTTCTTCCCAGTAACTTTCTGTACCTTATTGCAGCTGGAACTCAACTCAGACTGTTGTGAGTTCTCCTTCTTTTTTGGAAAACAATGCCAACCCTTGTGCCACTAAAGGTTTTGGAAAAGCAAGCAGTAAGTTTTCCAGCAAGATCCTTGGTTAGAAAAATGGTTGCACAAGTTACCTGAAAGACCGCTTTCTGTAACATTCAGCCATACATTTCCTGAAAAGCATGTCAAAATTTACAAGGTCTACATTTACCTGTCTCCACAGACAGCTGTGAAGAACAAGCAGGTGAAAGGGTTTTCCTTGCACTTGTAAGTTTTTAAAGACGAGGAAACTGAGTACTTTGCTCACTGCTGCCTTTTTTGTCATGAGGCCATATTCTCACATGACTTGACACTGGTACTTTTCCATGCCCATTAACAAGCTCATGCAGCTGATGATCTACATCATAATCTTCACTGTCTATAAGCATAATGTATCTTGCTTTATGAATAACAAACACCAACAAAACTGCACTCTTCCCCCTCCCCCCCCATCTACCTTTGGAAGGTTGCACCTCATTTCAAATATTCTGAATCAAACCAACTTCTCTGTAAGTACCCATCTAGATATCAAGATAGGTAACTAAAACTAAATGTGTTTAACTAAATTTGGATGTCTAACTATCTAGAGGCAAACCTCAGGAAAGAATAGTAGTTAGGGGGGACTGATTCTGTGATACATAGTTGAATATATAAGTGACCCCTTTATAAAAGGTCATACAGATGTTGCACTGGTACATTTCATTAGCTGAGTTTGAGCCCATCAAGGAGATATTGACTGATACCTATCAATTTGTTGTGTAGTTAAGTAGTTCTATCTAGGAATAAGACAAAATAAGAGCATTTCTGGAGAGAAAGTGTCTAAGGCAAAGTTGTTTCTACAAAGATAATTCCTAAACAACAGAGAAAAGGGAAGAAAAGAATTGCTGAACAATAACAACAAAGGGGGAAAAAATGTGAAATTTATATTTTCATGGACTTTTACTTTGGTACCCTATTCCTTGAGTTAGAACCGTAGTGGTAGCTTAAATGATCTCTTTTTCTGTGCATTTTTATCCTTGCACTGGTAAAAATGCAAAATGGACAATATTAGCTCCACTCTGCCTCAGTTAAAATTACAGTTCTTTACTAGATAATGGGCTGAGACTTTCTTAGAGATTAAGCTTTCTCCCCTAAAGAGAGCTTTCTGAAACCTTGAATTATCTTGGCAGAGTGAACAGAGTTATTGGGTTGCATATTTTTAAATATTTTCTTAATTTGGGAGCATTTTTTTCTGTAATACAAGGGTAAGGTAACTACAGAAAGGTCAACATGAGCATAACTATATTAGAACACTGTAGTAAATTTTCATGCTCATCAGGAAATCCTTATTTCTACATGGTGGAGTAGGCTTGAGCTGCCACTAACATGAACTCAGAAAATGTTCAGGGACTTCTAAAAAAATAAGACCTCTTGAGTATGTTTGCTCACCCAACTGAATATTTCAGTAGGTGTAATGCAATTATTCATCAGAGCAGGACTGGCAGAGAATATGTGAGTAGTCTCCCTTTCTTTGCTATGTTTATAAAACTGCCCAAATTCCAATAAATAAAATTTTCCCTAAAATAATCAGTTTCATAACTTTCTGTAACCTTCATCACTAACCTCTTTAGATACTTGTGAAATTAGATCTCCTGAGACTTCCATGAAATCATCAGAAATGCGTAATGCATTAGGATTGTATTTGTCTTACTGCATAAATACAAGCAAGCAGATTTATTCATTTTCAGCATGCTCTCCTCCCCATTAAGATTTTCTAAAGACACTGTTGTTTTTTTTCTAAATGTAAGTGGCAAAGAAAAGTGTCCCAGGCATGTAATTTTAGTAGCGTCTTCTTCCCTTATGACTCATTACTGCTGAAATCAACACAACTTGGGATGTGCTCAGGAACTTCAGCAGCTCTTTAATGTTTTCAAATAGTAACATCTGTGCATGTTTATGACTTCATGTGCTGCCTTAGCGTTGGCCTTGGCCAATGTTTCTGGCTGTTAAGTGGTTGTACTTTTAGAGAGCAGAGTCCCTGCACTTTGCAAGAAGCAAGAGAATACAATTATTGAATATTTAATTGAGCAGAACAGCAGTAATGCTGTGGAAACAGACCTGCTTTTATCAGAGTTGTACACGTTTGTTTAGAACTTGCACCACACATTCACAGGTAACTGATACACTATTTTTTTTTTTTTGTTTCCCTTTCAAGTCATGGCCAAATCCTTCCTTTCACTTTCTACCTTCATTTAGAGACAATGATGCTTCTGGATTTGAACAGCTCTGCATATTCTCACAGAGATTATTATTTTTATTATTATTGTTATTGTTATTATTATTATTATTTCAGCTTGCCATCTTCTATGACGGCTGGCTGAGGGGAGAAGAGATAGAGAGGAAAAGAAGCAGTAGACACTGAAGAAAAGATAATCTAGTGAGAACGGGAAGAGAACAGATCTCAGGGACCAGTAGTGACCTAAACCACCCCTTTTTTAGGAGATGGCTGAAAAGGCATCTAGCAGTGGAAACCTGCATCCATTCTTGCTTGTAGTTACACAAACATGTATTTATATGGAAGCTACCTATGAGGAATGTCTGAAAGAACTGTTATAAATATTCCTGGTGGGATTTTTTTATCACCTGACACTATACCTTGTGTATCAATATCAGAAGGGATGATCTTTGAGCAAAAGATGCAATGTGCAAATTGTCAGACATGAGTCTGCAGTCTGGTAGGACTGCTGGGTTTGCTATTTTAGACACTGGGGAATGATACTGGTCAAATTCTGGAATGCTTTCAGGATAATTGTCTGTGTCTGACTGTACTTCGTTACTATCTTGCCCTACATCTTTGTAGGCTTTTAGATAGAGCAAATAAATGAACTATCTTTTGGAGCTCAAAGTCCTAACAAAACTGTGAGGTATGAAATTAAAGAGCCAAACGTGAGACAGATGTTGCAAACTTGCCTGTGAAGAGGAAAGACAGTATCAGCTGGGAAAGCCATGGAATTAATGGTAATATTAAGTCTAATAACAGATGTGTACCTGGTATTCTAAACTGTAGTGTACTGTATCCTGGGGAAGTTCTGGATGTCCTGTAAAGCTTTTCCATGTACTTGATGATACATACAGAAATCCTGAAAAGATTATGCCAAAGACAAAAGTTTCCTGCTTGATTTCCACATTTGAAATTCAAAGTCTCCAATGAAAATTCTCTGTTAGTTGAGGAGCTAATGACATGTTAATCACAAGAACTGAGGCTGAAAATTGTACAAGTTGTAGGAGAATTGGTTTAGGGTAACTTTATTTAAAAGAGATTGAAAAAATGAGGAAATATCAGAAATAAAGAGAATAAAAAATATGCAGCCTGTCTAACTTTCCCTGTGGAATGTGTGAATTTACTGATGACACTGAAACCAGATAAACTTTCACCCTTGTTAAATAAACATGTACACATTTTAAATGTGAAAGAGCAATACATGCTTTACTTTCAAGTTACTGGTCATTGTACTCCACGCTCCATTTTACTCAAATTAAAGGTCTTCATTTGTTTTCTTCCCAGTATTTTTTACCTCTGGTAATGTGCTCAACTGTCATGATGGGGCTTACAGGAATGAGCATCTCCAGTTTTACCCTGCCTACAAAGTACTTGTACCATTATGTGGATACTACAAGAAACAGAAAGCTTCCAGACTCATCTGATGGTGTGTGTCTGTACAAGATATATAATGTTGTTAAATTTAGAATATGTTCATTTGGGGAAGTAAATGGGAAGTAAGTATAGAGGGAATAATTTTAGTGTTTAAGGAAAGCTTCTGAAGGGGGCAATGGGAAAGAAATGGTACTTACTTGTACATGTTCGAAAGCTGTTGAATGTTTTTGCTGTCTTTGGTACTTCTAAAACAATTGCTGAATGTGTGCATTCCTAAGAAGGTCTTTTCTAAAGCAATTTTGGTACTTAAAAGTGGTCTACTTTTCTCTGTGCTAGTGAATATAAACCAGACCTATGTGGAGTGTGTGGTCCACTGGCATAATGGTTTGGAGTCCAAAATTAAATGCAGAGTGACGCTGGAGAAGATGTGTGTTTGCAGTATGTGCATATGTTTGTTGTTTTCCTGAGAAGTTTCTCATGCTCTTGTAGAAAAACATGATGTTTTGCTGTCTTTCTTGAACTGGCTGTGCCTGTATGTGTAGGAATAAATGTATTTTTAAATCTTTGAAACATCACATTCCTTTTTCATAGAGAGATTATTTTGTTGTCTGGGATTGATTCTGGGAGTAGAGTGTTGAAGAACTCATTTTTCAGGTAAGACTTGGGATAATTGTCTGGACTATGAATTGTTTTTCCTCTCAAAACCAAATAAGAAATTGACTGCCTTTTTACAGGTTATACGTTGTATTTGCTGTACATTTCTTACTGTAAATTCTTTGAGAAATTAGAAATTTCTAGAAAATTTAGGAATAGGAGTTCTGCATGATTGGTTGTTTATGTTTATTTTTATGGAGTTCACTACTGTTTTTTCAGTATGTAGATTATTCCCATGATTTCACTGAAAAATGCAGGATGAACTGCCTTGGCAATGATACATATGAAAGACTTACATTCTTACAGAAAAACGGAACCTTCCTTTTTACATGTATAAACTTAGTCTAAACTCATGGGGTTTTTTTCTCATTGATTTTAGTGGTCAAACTCATATCTATTTCTGTGATGTCTGGACAGGCCCTCTGCCTAAAGTAATACATGACTGAAATGTATTAAAACACTACTGAAATGAAAAAATAAATTTAAAAAAAAAGCAGCATGCATATAAATTTCAGAGTATGTACTTTACTTTTTTTAAACCATCAGCTATACGATGACCTATTATATTGAGAAAAAAGAGCAAGGTCTTTGGTTGTCTTGACCTAGGCAAGGTGGTGCTAATTTATAACACCTGAAGATATGACCCTTTATGCTTTTGATAATTTGAAAGAGTTCTCAAACATCCTTATTGCCATTTCAAATGGTTTTCTAATAATGTTTCAAATTTATTGACAAAAACTTCATTTTATCACCTGAATTCTAGCACTTGAAGGAGCATTCTTAATGGAACAATTTCCATTTCAATTTCATATCATATATAAAAGTTAAATTAAAATATATAAATTAAATATATAAATATTGGTAGGAGAATACAGAAGTCTAACTCTGTGGGTTTAGAGATTTATTTTATTTGTTTAGTGGGTTAATTATATTTTCCTTGCATGAGCACAGTGAAATGGCTGCTCAGAGAAAATATTTTAGCTGTATCAGGGAGCTTTGGCTGCCTCTTTCCACATATTCTTAAAAAAGAGAAAATTTTAGTTTAAGAAATAACTTTCATTAGCCCAGCTTCCATCCATCCAAAAGGCACAAACCTTAATAAATTCACTAAAATATTTATTTGATGGTTTTGCAGGGTTTCTGCTGGGTACTATCCACTGTTTACTATCCCCTCTTTATCCCCTACTTCTTGTGTGGACCTAGATAAACAAGAAAAATGGAATCACAATGAAGGGAGGGAGTAGGAAGTAGCAAAGATGGCCACTAGAAAGCAGAAAAAACAGCTTGGGAGGACAACTGCATGTATCTCTATTTTGCATTGAGGTCTATCATCCTGAATTTTTTGGCTTCTTTTTTTCTGATTGCATAAAGTTTACCTGCACCTTTGTGACAATTTTTTTTTTCAGCTATAACCCTGTTTGCTGAAAATCCATACGAATATCTCTTACAATCTCTTCAGAATTCATCTTTTGCCTTCTCTTATATCAAGCTCTGAAATTTCTTCAAGAATTCCAGGAAAGCTGATTTAATCTTCCAAAATCCTTGTGAATTCATTTAAGGTTCCAGTGGTGACAGTCCCAAACAAAAATAAGCTACAACTATACTTGTGGATTCATCTTGTGTTGCTTTCAGTGTAACCTTTTCCAGCCAGAGTGTCTCACGCAACATTTCCCTCTCACCTGAACTCATAAACAACTCAAGATCAGCCTTCTGACCTCTTCCAAACTCCATTGTAGAAAAGCATAAGAGATTTAAAGCTAAGGCCTATCATCTGGATTTTGGGTTTGGAACTGTAACATATCTCAGAAATAAGCAGAATTTGGTACCATGCTTCTGGAGGATAACTATCCTTGGTGGGTGTCACAAGGTATTGGGGTAAACAAAAGGTTAAATACCTTTAGCAGTGATGAGGTCTGATAAGCCTCTGGTAACTTTCTGTACATATGATATCCTAGATCTTCATAAACACGATTTGGGCTATTAAATTAGTAAAACAGGAAAAAAATAATGTTCTTTACAAGATGGCATGACTAAAAACCAAGCTCAATGACATACATGAATTCTGATAGTGATTTCTTTTCCATGAATTTTCTGTTATCTTTTGGTAATATCTGGATCCTCCTGACCATGGTTGCACAGCAAGTGTCAGGAAAAAAGTGCTCCAGTTTTCAAAGCACTTTTATTTCCAAGCCAGAGCTGAAACAAAGCTATGCTTTTCCCATGGAGGCTCCTGTGGCTCTTAGTTACTTTACAACAGTCCTAGAAGCTGTCCATGGAAATAAACCTGTTCCCTGGGATGAGAAAATTCTATGTGCCCAGCACTGTGCAAAATCAACCATAGTCAAGCAGCTACATTAAAACATGTTGGATAAACCTATTTATATCATTATAACATATTTATATATTTAATGCAGCCCAAAGGAATGATCTCCACGACTGAATTAAAATTCTGCAAATTATTAGACTGGTACTCATGAACAGTGAGTACTTGTCAGTAATTGATTTTTCAAACAGAATATACTTTTTTATGTCTGAAAATTACCCAACACAATGGCTACAAACCACAATGTTTTAATGGTAAAATTTATGAAACATCTGGAACTGACAGAATTAGTCCACAGAGCACCAAGTGAACAGATGAGGAGACAGACTGGCGTGGCTGTGAAGAAGCAAAAGCCAGGCCAGCCTGCTCCCGCCCATCCCAGAGAGAATGAAGCTACACATAAGTAATTCTCCTGGTTTCACTAACTCCCATTGTTCAGACAAAAGCTACAGGATCTCTGTAAGCAATGCCACTTGCCCAGTGTTCTTTACCAATATGGACAAATTTGTGTTTCGCAGGTCTACCATAGAAAATACTTGTTTACTTTCATTCTTTGACTTCATATCCTCAATGCCAACATGAGTAGCAGCTAATTGCAGTCACCATGACAGAAGTCAATCTGTGAAGAACCAGAATGAAGCCATCATTTTCTATTATCACAAAGCAGTTTTTAGATTGTAATAAATTTGAGCACATTAATATGAACAACTAATTTAGGAATTAAAGACTTTACCATTAAGAAGTCCCCTACCCAAGAACTAGTGTTTATTCAAATGGTTACTTTTGACTTTTAAGCATTTTAAAAGATAATTTGAATGAGACTTTAGAATGTAAGTTTGTAGAGATAAAGAAAAATAAAATTTTGCTTTGTTTTTATTTTTATAAAGCAGATCCGTGGACTTACTCTGTGTTTCTTCTAGACCATGTGGTAGTCATGCATTTCAGATCACACACAAAGGTAAAGAGAAATAAATTCTGTTCTGGTACAGAGATTAGATAGAATATGATTAACCTATAGTGAGCATTAGAAAAGAGAAGTTATCTTGAGATTTTGGTGGGAGAGATATTTTTATAAAATTCCTCATGTTGAGTGCATTCTTTCTAATGCTTTGCAAAACTTCAAAAGGTTTACAACGCTGATGTTAGACAAGTTTATATGTGTCTTTTGTGTCTTTTTTTAATTTCACCCTTTTTTTTTTTTCAATTTCTGTACCTCAGGGGCAACACTCCATATTTATCTCCTAATCCCCTCCTACTGACTAGGCTTTGCTAGCTTACTTTAAACCTTTATGCTGTGCTTTTCAAACCCAGAGTGCAAAGTGTCTGTTTTCCTGTGAGTTATTACACGTATTTCTTTGTATGCATGAACATGTGCCAAGATCTTGTCTGACAGCACCATTGTGACCCCTCCTGTCCTGAGCAATTCTAGCATGCACCAAATGCCTTCTAAAACTGACTTGGGTAACTTGGGCAACCCAAACAGCAGTCAGATCACCTCGCCACCGTCTATGCCTCAGGGATATAGGTGCTGGGTTGAAAGCTTAGCTGCTGGCTTTTCCAACAGTCAGGTTGCCCCTCAGAGGCTTGGGTGTGGTTCTGGTCTGAGATCCTGGGACCTAACACCTGCTTCTATCTGACCCAGCCCTGACTCTGGATCCTGACTCTTGGATATGTATCCCTCTGTCCTGCCTGCTGTCCCACCTTGTTCCTGCAGCAGAACAGTCAGGCTAATTCTGCTCCAGCCTTCTTTGTTTGCCAACTCCATTTTGCAGGGTCGATCCCTCTGCTGAGTCTTGCCTTGCCAGTATTTACTGCTTGAATCCTAAATTTAGATTTTATTAGCTTGTCCCTGGAACTAAGGTGCAGTAGTGTAAGGGACAGCTAAGAGCCTGAACTCCTCTTCCTCCATGGAAATTGAGTAAAAACATTGTGGCTGAAAAATATCTGCAGTAAAAGCTCCTGATGCAAAATTTGAGACGTAATGCTTTCGAGACCTCAGTTCCGTCTATTTCAGTCAAAGGGCACTGAGAAAGATATAAAAAGATCTTAGTCTTGTGAAAATAAGGCACTTATCTGACCCAAGCTTTCCTTGATAAACAGAAACGATAATAAAATTGTGTTTGCCATAAATGCTTCTTGGAGGTTTCACAGATTTAACTGGGCTTAACTGAATCATGATAGTCACTAAACATTTTCTTAATCTACTACACTTAAAAGTCCCCAGATAGGCTGTTGCTTGCAGCAAAATGATCTGTCTGCTCTGATCTTCTCTTTTCTCTGCACTCCATAATCTTGGTGTAAGGAAATACAAGGTTGTGAATAGCCAAAGGATTCTGAAATGATCAGGTAATGAGAATGAGTTAACATCCGTTCTGTCTAGCAATGCCTTCTGTTTAGGTCTTTTACACATTTCAAAACCAAAATTTTCATGCAAGCAGACAAAAAACAACTGATTTAAGCTACTATCAATAGGATACTCCTGTCTTGATGAACGGGAATGTTTAGACTGTATCCACATTGTGTTTTTGCAAATATGGTTTAAAAAGGCAAAGAAAGGCTCTGAAAACCTGTGTTTGATTGTTCTTCAGGATTAAATTGCAGCATGACAATTTGCCTTAAGGTGCCTATGGTAGTCCACCCCCAGCTCAGATCAGGAAGGGAGCTCGCTCTCAATTATGGTCTGTGGTTTGGTCCCTCACTCATTCCAGGAGGAAGCAGTTGTTACAGTCTATTCACACAGGATTACTTTTCCTCCCTTTCTGGTTCAGACCTGCTGGCCAACAAAGCTGCTTCTCCTGCTCCCACCACTCATGCTGTGTGCATCAATGTATATGATGACCAGGAGTCTCCAAGAGCTGTAGTGCCATTGGGTGAAAGAGAAAAAATGTGAGACAATCTTGCAAAAAAATTACAACAGTCCTTTTAAAAGGACGTATTTGCTTTTAGTTTGTGATAATCTTCTGTTTGGGTAAAAATGACTGACTTTTATTGGTACTATCTGTACCTTTGTACTGTAAGTAGAGGAATTTGAAGCCAAGCATCCACTGAGCTGTGGATGAAGTTTGCTGCATATCTCCATAAAAAGAGCCTTATAATTGTGTCCTCACAATGTATGCAAAAAAATGCTGATTTAAAAGAAAAAGTGTTTTTCAAATTGCTGTTTAATACCTGTAAAGCTGCGAAGTCCATGCATGTGTAAAAACATATTTTTTGTAATATACTAAAAGAACAGAAAATGACAAGTTATCCGTGTTTTTGCAGTAAAAGGGATTGTTTTCATAGGTTTAGTGGATTTTAACATTAAGAGCTAGGACTTGATAAATAGGGGTGAAAATGGCTAGAAATATGCAAGAAAGAGATGTTTTCTAATGATTCATTCAATGATTAGTGCCAATATTCCTCAAAACATATTCAAGCAACTGTCAAACTAGCTGTATACCTAAGTCTTCAGAAAAAAAAAAAAAAAGGAAATTCTTGATTAAAAATGTCAAGATTAATTCTAAAATGTTTCTAGCAAATGACATTAGTCCAGCTGTCTTGTAAAATAAGGCAATCAGTAAGACAATTCGATATCTTCTGACTGTGATTGACGTCAATTGACCCCTAAGCACCAGTGATTGACCTCAAGTGACCCCTGAGCACCAATGATTGACATCAAGTGACCCCTTGAGCACTGGTGATTGATCTCAAGTGACCCCTGAGCACCGGTGATTGACCTCAATTGACCCCTGAGCACCGGTGATTGACCTCAAGTGACCCCTGATCACTGGTGATAGACCTCAAGTGACCCCTGAGGACCGGTGATTGACCTCAAATAACACCTGATCACAGGTGATTGACCTCAATTGACCCCTGAGCACCAGTGATTGACCTCAATTGACCTCTTGAGCACAGGTGATTGACCTCAATTGACCCCTGAGCACCAGTGATTGACCTTAATTGACCTCTTGAGCACAGGTGATTGACCTCAATTGACCCCTGAGCACCAGTGATTGACCTCAATTGACCTCTTGAGCACCGGTGATTGACCTCAATTGACCCCTGAGCACCAGTGATTGACCTTAATTGACCTCTTGAGTGCCAGTGATTGACCTCAATTGACCCCTCATCACCGGTCATTGACCTCAATTGACCCCTTATCACCAGTCATTTACCTCAATTGACCTCTTGAGCACCGGTGATTGACAAAAGCTGACTAATTCTGTAAATGATTGTACAGATTTGGTTGTATTCCCTTGAGTCTAAACTGCATATTAAATTATGAATATCATCATTCCTCTTGTAGCAGAGACTTGATATACTGTTAAAAAAGCTAAATAATTCATTCAATTAAAAATATGGAGCAAAAGGTCTAAAGCTGTGGACAAATACCAATCCTTTTATGTTAATAACAATATTTATATGTTTATCACTCGACATGCACACAAATAAATATGAATTCCTAAGATCTACGGAGCCATTTTGCTTAAGGATACAACAAAGTTGATATAGATACGTTATTGATAGTACAGAATGGATATGATCACTTTATTTGTTAATGCCAAAGTTTGCTTTTTTTCGAAGCATTCATAACAAGAACAACTCTCACTAATATCCTGGATTTATAACATAGCTTCTTACAGTACTTGCGTGGCCCTCTTGAGGCTGAGGGGACACTGAGGGAAGAAGAGTAAAGTGCTTATTTTACTGTCTTCTACCCATTAAAAAAAAATCATGTTCATGTGAGTAAGAGGATACAAAGGAACTAGATGAGTTTAAGGATAACTGTGGAGAAGCCCTGATTCTTTAATTCTTGCAGTCCACTGTGGCCTGCAAGGGCCTGACGGTCTTGCAGGTAGACTTGGAGCCCATTTTTCAGTCCTCCTTCCCTCAGCAAAATCTTTTCAACAAAACTTCGAGGCTGTTTCTTTCTCTTTATTTTCTGCTATGAGTTATTGCTCATAAAAAGGTGATAGAATGCAGAATGTTTCTCTTTCAGTGAGTGAGATAGTTCAAGATGTGACTTAGTTCAAGGGTCTAACATCTCTATCAGCCAAAAACAAGCCAAGCCAAAGGAGCTGATGACAAATACGTGAGAAATCAAACATATTTGATGATAAGGACATAATGCCAGAAACCTTTCACTGAGTTGGTTCATCCTTATTCATGAACAGAGATGAGTCACAATCAGACACTAGTTTGAACTTAGTTCAGCTTTTTTTTTTGTTGCCCACCTCTATTTCTGTCATACAGAATAATGATTTTTCTAGCAGAATGCAGAATTCAGTTTTTGTCTAGTAGTCTGTTTTGAGGGTTTTGATTTTTTAAAATCTCTTTGGTTGGGTTGGTTTGTTTAAAAATGCATTTGCTCGGCAGAGAAAATGTCAGTTTCAACAGTTGCAGTTTCTCAAAGTAGCTGAAAACGACATTGTAAAGGAAAATCACTGACCAGTTTTGGTGGGAAAGGTTGGCAAAAACACTCATGTTGCCCATTCATGTAAAAGCATGGTTGAGGAATATCTCAGTGTTGGGTGGAGTACTGCAAATAAGGCATCCGATTTATACTTTGTAAAAATAATGCTATGCTGGAAACAGTTGTGAGACCACTCACCTGTTATGGTTGTCCTGACTTGATAAGGTAATACTGGTCTCTCTTCAGAATGGCTCATTCTGCCCAACAAGGCCTGATTCTGCTTTTCCCAGTCAGTGTTAGTATGGGTATTTTCATAGTTAGGCTATGACAGATCTGGTGCTGGAAAGAAAAGAGAATCCCAGAAGCCATATATCTATAAACATGTGCCAAACCTATATTTTCTACTGATAGGTCCTATGTGAAATAATATGTTAATATTAGCACTTCTGAATGCCTGGATGAAAATTAGCTTTTACAGTGAGACTCAGTTTTCCTCTTCTGGCTTAGCAGATGATGTTAATAGGAATTCTGTTTTCTGAATTAAAGACTTGGTGCAATAGAGGCCAGAAGCTGAAAGGCCAAGTGTTGGGTGGTACTGCTTTATCTAGGGCAGCTGAATGGTTTTGAAAATCTGATCTTCAGAGCTGAAGGGCTGCCAAAAGCTGGAGGTCTTTGCATGTTGCTCAGGCTCACTGCTAAATACAGGGATTGCAGAATCACACTGTCTCTTGAGCTCATTTGGTGTAAAACCATCTGCATCCCTTTTTCCTCTGTAAAGGGACTTTGGGTAGTTGCTGTGTTGCCCTGCTTCTTGCAGTTGTGAATGTTTTTACTTTTTGTAGCTAGTTTCTCACAGTCCTTTCTGTAAACATAGCTATGTTATTGTAACTGTATCTTATCTCTCACTTTCCTTTCTCATGGACACAGAACTTTGATGGACATTTCCTTTGACCACTGTAATTGAGGGAGGAAGAACTGATTTCCTCCAATGGATTATCCAAGTGATTTCCAAATGGATATAAAAAATAAAGAAGGCGGGTCTTGCCCCCTTCCTTCCTTCTCTCTGATCCTGGAAACAGGTGTCTCTGGCTCTTCCTTTCGTGTTGATACTGTGACATTGCTGAGCTTCAGCACAAGCATAACTCTAGCTCTAATTCCCTTTGCCATCACCATGACCTGTAGTCAGTCACACCTGGGCAGAACGGAAAAAAATCAATGCTAGGATTCAATTTGCATCCTCAATATAAATGGGTTTTTAAGAAACAATCAAATTGCTCCTGTCTGCTTCAGGCACATATACCTATTTTTTTTTTAATTATTGTTCAAGAGCAATGACTTATTTTTCTGTCAAAAAGAAAGAAAAAAGTCAGAAGAAGAGATGTTACCCTTTTTTAGATTCCAACGTAAATGGTTTTCAATTACGTTCTCCTAAAATTGTTAGGTTATTAGTAATTAACACTATTACAAGTGTAATTTCAAACCATTTAGCACAATTTGTGGGGACTGTGTTTTATGACCGCTCACTTCCATTCTACAATGAGAAACTCTGGAACTGTTTATTTTTCTTGCTTGATTCATCACAGCTCATACTTACACATTTAACAGAAAAAAAACCATACATGTTTAGTAACATAAAGATAGAGAACTGATGGGGATTTTTCATGGGAAAACGTGAGCTGTTTAATTTCGTAAAGGAAACTGTTAGCTGGAAATAAGATCTGCAGAAAGGAAATGAGAACTAAAAGCTGCAATACTGCAAGTAAATCGTATATTTCCAAATGAAGTTTGAATCAAAAAATGAAAAAAGGTGAGATTTCACTTTCTAAGACAGGAAAACCATTTGACCTTTACAAAAGATATTCACAATACATGTTGCTCAGGCCCTTTGACACTTTGTTGATAAAATCAAAAGCTGTTTAGAGCAAATTAGAGTTATCTTGATTTTGAAGCAATTGAAAAGAAAAGAAAAGAGAACAGTTTGCAGCAGTGATAAAACAGATTTTCACTCGCCCAACCAAGGCCTTAGTTTTTTGAACTACAACCTTTATTCTTTTCCTGTGATTCTTCTGACCGAGTATTATTTCTTTTTCATCTTGTATTTTTTTGTTACAGCTGATCAGAAAACTCTGCTGAATGGAACAGGGTTTGTTTAGGAATACAGCTTTGTATTTCTGAAGGGATTTGTAGGCAATCTTTATGAGTGCTGCTGTATTTTTAGTAGTCCTCTCACTTGTCTATTAAACACAGGGCTGAACAATAGTAATTACTGCACAAATACCAAGGTCCAAAAGTAGTACCATTCACTCCAGTGAAGAGCTGCTGTGAAAGCACATTTGAAAAATAACCCATGGTGACAAGGGCTGGGGAAGAAGGGAAAGAAACTGCAGTTCAAAGGGCTTTTTTTTTTGAGGGAGCATAATTCATTCATATGTGTACAAGATTCTTTTCCCTGTTGTTTGCATTTTCACTACAATAAAATAGGCCCATGGAAGTGCCTTGTGGGCAGAAAGTGAGTTCTTTAATGGAAAGGTTTATATGACTGATATAAAGAAAGGCTGTGAAATAGGGTATTGCTGGGAGACTGGAAACGAGCTGGATCAGCTAGCAGGGGATCAGCTAGCAGGGGATCAGCTAACAGGGGATCAGCTATACAAGGAGTTGAAGGGAGAAGATTAACTGTGGGATCAGATGTAGAGAGTAGCAGGGGCCAACAAGAGACCTGAAAGATGTAGCAGGAGAGGTGTCGAGAAGTGTCAGTGAAGACACTTTTGAAGTGTCTTTTCTGAACTGGACATTTTAGGGTTATGTTCTATCAATGTCCCTGTGCCAGTGTCATGAAAGTGAGGGACTCCAAAGTATTCAGCTGTGTGCTACTTTAACCTCTGTTTTGTTTGTAAACCCAATATTGCTTTGGTGGAGTTGAGCCCTTACAGCAGCATATTTTCATTATTTGCAAGCACTTGTTCTACACTACAATGGAAAACTCTACATTAAATTATTTCTTGGTTTACATTTCTACTCTTTCAAGACTTTTGCAGGCTGATTGATTTTATTAAGGTTTTCTCATTTTTAGAAATGAAAATTTCCTTGAAAAAATCACTTTTAAGGATTTACTTTGGTTTTGCAAAAAAAAAAAAAATTTCCCTACAAGAATTTTGTGTTTATGGAGTTCACTATCCTTTTCTTTTAGGTTATAATAAGAATTAGTAAAAGAAGGAGCGAAAGAACAAAAGGAATGTGTTTCATTTTGTCCCAAAATCTTACAAAAATAGAACATAGGACATCTGAAACTGTTTTCAACCATTGTATCATTTCACATTTTGTATTTTTATCCTACAATATGTGCTCCATATCTCAAACAAACCTTTGTGTACATGCTAAAGCTGTGTCAAGACCGGGCTGCTTAGTTCACTAGACCATGTCATCATTGAACTCTGGCATTAGGAAAAAAAAAGGGTCAGTGGTTTTGCTCACATTTCTTTTTAAGCAGGATAATTTTGTAGATCTGCCTCATCCATGTTTAAACAGTGAAATAAAATCTGTCAGAAATAAATAAAAAAAAATTTAAAAAGAGGCTGTATGGGAACCCTACTTATAACTAGATTTCTGCCATTTGGGTTGAAGACTCCATTCTCCTCCCTGGTGAGCTGTGGGTGTGCTAACCCAGCAGCTGAACTGGGTGAATGAGACTCTGATATTACAGGCACTTGGAAGAGATTTCCAGATTTCTAATGCACAAAAATAAAGCTGATGAGACTGTCATGACATAAACACTTAATTTCCTTCTTAAAACAAGCAGGAAATGAGACCAAATTTCAGATGTATTTCTTGAATTACTGTGGTTTTATAAGTGCCCTTGAAATGTGTCGCCTGTAAACAAACCTATCCTCTGGGTTGGATAACCAGGCTAACATACGAGTTCTTGATCCTTCCAAAGAGTTTCTTGCCAATATAAAATTAAATTCTAATGCATAGGAAAAGCTTAAGGACATAAAATTTCAATAGATCAGCATTTTTGTTTATTTGTTTTTGGTTTTGTTTTGTTGTTGTTTGTTTGTGCTTTTTGTTTTTGTTTTTTTTTATTTGTTGGGGTTTTGTTTGTTTGTTTGTTTGTTTTCTTTGTTTTGTTTTGTTTTATCAGAATAAAAACTGCTGTCTGAATTGTTTATGATTTTAAACTTGCTTGGAAAAAACACACAATTGTAATTGAGGGTAAATTTATGCTAACTCTAGTATGGGCCTGCTCAGCTATTACCACAGGAACCCTTATCATAGTTTGTGCTAAGCAGACAGCACTGTACCAGAAAGTCAGTTAACAGGGCATTTTTATTTCAAGTATTTAATGAATGTAGGTGTTTTCAACATGAGCTGGCAAAATCACTTTGCATAAAATGTGCAACAATGCTACGACCTTCTCTAAACAAAAAACAGTTGTTCTTTTTGTCTGCTAAGTCAGCTTTAACAGTTCTTAGCTATGTCATTTATTAAATGTCAGGCTAATTACTTGTAATATCAACCCTGAAAAGCAAATCTTTCTGGGTGCACTTTTAGCAGCCTTATTCTTCTCTATTCACAGTCTGTCTAGTAAACAAAATGTATGTTTTTCCAATGATATGAAACTATTTGCTAAATATGTATCTTTGTTTAAAACATACAAGAATGTTTCACAATACTTTAATGAGAGAAAATGAGGAATGTATTTTTTATTTTAAATAACCGGGTTTTAAAAATGTGGCTGTGATACACAACAAATGAATTCTAGAAAATATTTCGTGTCTGGTAATGACCAGTTCCACTTTAGTGGGTTAACTGACATTGGTTTTGTTCTTGCTGTTGAACCTGACACCAAAAGTACAATTAGTGTTGATTCAATAGCTGTTTCTATACCATGAATCATTGCATCTTACATTGGCTGCTTGTCACTGGAAGTGTGCTACCAGCAGTAACTGCACTATTAGGAAGAGTAACAGACTTCCTCTTGCTGAGTAAAAGAGGTTAGAGTAAGGAAAACAAATGTCAGTGTTCCAAATCTTTTGTCTGCAGCAACATGTAAAGCAATAAAAATGAAGCGAAAGCTGTGAATCAGTAGAAATGAAAGATATGGACTGAGAATTTCTATACTATTTAGATTACAAAACCAGAAGTCTCCTATTTGAAAAATCTTAAAAAGTCCTGAAGTAGCCCAAGTATATATCTGCAAGGGAAAATGAAGATGAGCACTGTCATGGTGTGTTAGTTAAAACTAGCTCATACAGGTAACTAAAGTAAAATTACAGCAGTCCAAAGGAGCTAAGATAGGGTTAAAGCTGGATTAGAAGTGACAAAAGAGTGAAATTGGGAGATGAAAGAGTTTGGGAACAGAAACAGTAATTTATGCATAGGTAGCTGCTCTACCTACATGTACAGGTATTTCCTGCCCCAGAAAGTTTGCATTCTACACATCAAAAATGGTGAGTGAAATTCATGCATTCACAAAAGAGACCAAAAACTGATGATAAAACCTCAGACTTAAGTAATAAATTGGCATGTCAAAACACAGTCTAAGCAGTGGGTATTTTAGGAAAACCCATGGGGTTTCAATTGTTGTATTTATCTATATGAGAATTAAGGTTTTAGGTTGCTCAACATTTCATTAGACAAACACCTACTTTTTTTATATACTTCTAAAGTTCCCACAAAGCAAATCACGTGTCGAGGAAAAAGTTAATCAGAGGAAGTTTAAAGTGACAATGGTTCATAACAAAGGAATGTATTAGCGTGATGTTATGTGTTTAAATGTTATGAGTTTCCAAAGAGATCTTGAATGCTGTTGTGTCTTCTATTACATGAGAAATACAAAGACATCATAATATTCAGTTCATTCTGGAAGATTGTGTTCATTCTGGAATATTGAAATGCTTCCTTGCAGCACCTCATTTGTACTTTTAATTATTATATATGTATGAAATCTCTTACCATACATACACATAAATATGCATAAAACATTCACAAGCATTTATTTAAAGGTGCACAGAAATATGCTAATTCTGTTAAGACTTCAGCCACTGGAGACATTAAAAAAATACTTATTTCTTGTTATGCAACTTTGCTTAAAATAAGTGTAACAGGAATTGCAATGTAGACTGGGATTGCATTCTCCTGTTTTGATGCTTGGATGAAACACAAACTTATTTAAGACAGCCTGTCACTGTAAAAGGCATCAAAGTGGTTGCAAACTTCAATCTCATTCTGTGACTGCTTTATATTTCTAGATCTTGCCTACTATTTTTCCTGTTCACTCTTTTAAAGCACCCATAAACTGACTTTATAGACAAATTGAAATGCTTTGAATTATCTACCACAAAGTCAGTAAACATACATATGAACAACAAACCACGAATTCTACATTCTAGCTAACAATTGCTTGTAAATGCTATAGATTAAAATGAATGTCCTGTTTAAAAAAAGGCATTAGCTAGCCGTGAACCTTCATCAACTTCTTTCTCTTTTCTTCTCTCAGTGCACTCGTTTTTGGAGTTAAATGGTAACTGGTAAAGAGGCTTTTGTGAGAAACTTGGTTTAAACACTAGCTTTTCTCACTTACTTATCAGATAACATAGATGTACCTTTTGTGGGATTCCTGCAACAGCCCTTGCCTTAAAAATGCTTAAAAGCACACCTGACTGACCCTCTAGAAATGTTCCATATGGGAAAGGGCTAGATAAAAAGGCCTGACAAAAATGGAACACAATGGAGATTCAGAAGGGAAGTTAATCTGGGATCTGCTAAAGTACAGTAAAGGTCAGAAAATTTGGAAAGGTATATAAAATATTAATTTAGTAGTTTTTTAAACTGAATTCTGATTCACTGGCTGCTGGAAATTCAAACATATACAAACTTATTTTCTTTCTCACCAATCTATTTTTTTATATTGCTGATATTTAATAAGTTCTCAGACTCCAAGATAAGTGGTGTTGTGCATAATGGAAAAGCTGTGGGAATATACAATTGAAGAAGAGAGCCCAATATGTTGTGAACTCTGAATGTCTCTGCATTAAGATATTTACCTGTGATCAGTACACTGGTCCTTTATCTTTTATACCTAGGTATCTCAGATATTTTTCAAATATAATTTCTCATCTTAGAGGAGGGATTAATGAAAATACAGGCAATAGCCAATCATCTGAAATATGTCCTAAATGTCTAAGTTTTTTGGAAGTGACTCAATTAATTTCTCAGTGGGTTCCCTGAACAAGGCACTCACACAGAGAGGTAGAAGTTGTAAAATCCATCCCACTAGACATCTTATTTGTTTAACCAAACAAATAAAAATTACAAACTAAAGATATATCTTTAAATTGTGTTCTTTCTCGTATGTAGAAGCTTAACACCGTTTATCTTCATGATTCCTAATCATATGATATGTCTGCTCTATAAAACATAGAGCAGAATTTCCTGTATTTTAGTGTTTTGGTTTTTATTTATATCATCTAGGAAGTCATTCAGTCCAAAGTAACTTAGTAGTTAGGGAACTCATCTCTCCTGGTAGCAGCCATAAGATTCCCATCAGTTCCCTGCAGGAATTAAAATTATGTTACGTTAGTGGGAATCTTGAATCTATCTGTCAACGAAAGAAAATCCTACACTGGCAGAGGTTGCAGAAGGCATCTAACAGTAGGAAAACTGATGAGCATGTCCTGAGCCTTAAGCATTTTATCACAGAATTCTTTATGTGGTCATTTTTCCCAAGCGTTTTTCATCTTTTAACATTTGTGAATACTTGACTGAATTCTTCTTGAGCTTAGGTACAAGGCTGAGCTCTCATGTGCTATTAAATGTAAGTGTTGTGACCAGGAGAAAAAGAGAAAGTATAATATAACAAATGCAGAGACAATTAATAAGCCTTCTTCATAAATTTCCAATGCAGTCTCATCTGAAATGTTGTGCAGTCCTGGACACAGCATTCCAAAAGAATATGGCAGAAGCAGGATGGCCTCTTTACAGTCCAAGTCCTTGACAAAATTTAAAGCTTCAGTAAAGAGTACTGACTATACTACTGAAAAAAAAACATTTAACCAGGTACATAGGGCTCAGTGTCATGTTTTAACCCCAGTCAGCAGCTCACTCACTCCCCGTTCTGGGATGGGGAGGAAGAGAAACCCATGGATTGATACAAAGACAGTTTAACAGGGAAAGCAAAAGCCACACATGCAAGCAAAGCTTCCATGGGCAGGCAGGTCTCAGCCATCCCTGGGAGAGCAGGGGCCCATCACGTGAAGACAAACATCATCATTCCAAATGTCCCCCCCCTCCTCCTTCCTTTTCCCCCTCACTTTATACACTGAGAATGATGCCATATGGACTGGAATATCCATTTGGTCTGTTGGGTCACCTGTCCTGGCTGTGTCTCTTCCCAATTCCATGTGCACTCCCACTGCTGGGGGAGAGTGAGGAACAGAAAAGGCCTTGACTCTGTCGAAGCCGTGTTCAGCCATAACAAAAACATTTCTATATTATCAACACTATTTCCAGCACAAGTCCAAAACACAGCCCACAATAGCTACTGTGAAGAAAATTAACACTATCCCAGCCAAACAAGACATGCAGAGTAGTAAGGCAAGAATGCAACAAGAAATTTCATTTTCATGCTCTTCCTTGTTCCTAACAAAAGAAAAAAAAAAAAGAATTTTTAAAAGTGAAAATGAACCCCGTAGTTTCCACAGAACTGCAATTACTTTTACAGTTGGTTTTTTTTTTAGAAATTGTTTATATCAAAATGTAAAAATATCAAGAATAGCTAGAGTAATAATTATTTATAACATTAAATTTCATGGATAAAAATTAGGCTTTTTTTTTTCTTTGAAGATATTTTTGGGACTGCATAAAAATCTAAGGGTTGAGATGCAGACTTTAAGATTTTACTAGTTTTGTTTTCACTGATCTAAACAATGGGCATGAGAATATTTGAAGTAATTTATAGAGACTTCAGACTCACCAAGTAGAAAGCAGATGTCAATTCCACTTCTGGGAATGGAAACTACTGATTCAGTTGCTTCAGTCCAAATAAATAGTGTGAAGTAATTTGGATATATGGCATATTTTTATACCTTCATAACAATTTTAACAAATATTTTATAAAAAATACTGAACACCTCAGAGATTAAAAATACTCAAATTTATATCATTAAATGACTCAAAGCTCAGAAGAAAACAGAAAAAAATAACAAAACTTAACACATTTTCTGCACAAGGTTAATAAATTGTATTATTTTGAGGTAAGAGTAAATGTTAAAAATAATTTAAAGTAGCAAGCAGCTGGTGGATGTAACTTGCCTACTAAAAGCTTTCTATTTGATCTTAGAACTGCATAAATTCTACTATGTAATAAAGTAATTGTAAATATATTTTAGCCTGTTTGAAAACACTTGTGAAGGCTGAAAGTTTTGCAAGAAAAAATTGGAATGTTTTATTTTTTATTTAATTGTTTTTGTTCTTAAGAAGTAAACATCTAACTCTAAATAAAGCAGAACTTACAACAATGTTTGATATTGAGTTGGACAGTATTCTTGAGTGTGGCAGTTGAAATTCTAACACCCCCACACTGGGAGATGTTATCCCTGTAAATAATCTTATAATGATAGTTAGTTTTAAATGTGTCACCCCCAGACAAATACAGTCAGATAGTTGTTCTCTGTATTCTTTGGGAAATATATGTAGAGATAGTTCAATGTACTACTGTATTCCTAAGCCTGCTGTCAATATGAATGCTGTGGGGACTAGAGAAGAAAACCAGAAATTCTCACCCTCTCATCCAAGCATACCGAGGGGGTGTAGTGTAAGCTGTTGAAAAAGTGAGGGTGAAATCACTTTGCTTATCCATTCAATGCACTTGTGCAATATGTGTTGTGCCACGAGATGTGGCCTTAGCCACTATGTAGAATCACTTGAATTTGTTCTGCAGCAAACCAAAACTGAACTTCAAAATCTTGAAATTCCATGTGAGGTTAAGAGTGAGCCTGTAATGGACACATTATCCAGAGACATGACAGTACTCTTTATTCAGATAGTTAAATACCTGCTCAAAAGGGGATTTGATGACAGGCCTTTATTGCCAATGTAGTTGTATTGTTTTCACAACTGAACCCAGTGCACATTCTTTTAATTATTATCATCTTCAACTCAACTATTTGCACTACCCATGTTCCTGGTAGGTAAGTCACTGTGTAAACTTACATGCTTGCATCATGCCATTTTTATTTCATTAAAGCCAGGTACAGTGTCTGAGCAACCAAGAAGAAAAGCTAACCTGGATTAAAATGCAGACAAGAAGTGGGGAAGAAGTAGAAAGCATGTAATGTGGAAAGACATCTTTGTTACTGAATGTTTCATGTGAATGAAAATCATCTTGCAGGGTATTTCCATGTCTGATTGCATTTTCTTTAATGAGAAAAGGCAACAGAGATCACATACCTCACAAATCTGGATATAACAGTGAGTGTGCACAGAAGATGCCTGTAACTTTGCTTGCATTTACACACAAGGGGTTTTGTTATTTCAGAATGACTTTCATGTATTGCCTGTAAAATTAACAAAAGCAAAAAGGTGAGAATGGTTTATTAAACTTTAAAATATGCTTAATAAAATCTTTCCCCAAAAGGCACGTGAGGAGGAATAGTTTATAGACAAGGTGTTCCATTGCCAGAATGTCATTATTTTGAATTATTGATTTGTTTTCTTTGGGATGAGGTAGAATATAGCTGTGGTGTTTTAAGAGCTGAGATAGCTTTGTTTGCTTGTGATTTGCACTTTAGTAGCATTTTGCACTTGACCTAAAACAGGAGATCGTTATTTAAATTGAAAGCTCTTTCAAAGCTAGCTGTGAATTACCCATTTCTGCATCATGATTCAAGGCTGATAAAGAGTTCTACTGTTTATCATGCAAAGTGGTTCCATAGTTCAAATTCACCAGTTTAGACAGAATACCATAATAATCTGAATTGAACAAAATATGAAACATTTTTTCCACTCTATCATCTCTGATTCACAATAGAATGATCAGCTTCTATTCTTCCCATTGATGAAGGATGCCAGTTTCAATGTTCCAGCATGAATTGCAGGTGTTTTTTTCCTGTACTACCTTATAGGCTTGGGAGAAACACTTTGTAGATGGTCCAAACCAAGCTCTTAATGCAGTGTATGCTCATTCCTAAGGTTAACGTTTACAGCATTTAACATTTACTCTCTGCTCTAAAGTAACAAACATTAAGTTCCTGATGTACTGTGACAACTTCATGTTGTGTCAATTGAATTCACTTCATTGTATTATTTTATCTGTCTGTATTCTGTGACTCAGTTTTCTCTTGATCTTTGCTGCAATTGTGAATGATCTGAGATGGTAATTGTTCTATACTTGGTGTATTCAAGTGGTGTCCATCATTATGGGACACTGGGAACCAATGCTAAGATCCTGAGTTTCTGTGATGTGGTACCGTTATCTATAATAGATGAGTGGAATTTTTTTCTCTGGTAGCAAACTAGTCATCTCTTCCAATTTTTCACATGACATTCCAATTTCTGGACTGTAGTGATCTGTGCTTTGTTGGGTTGCTTAATTTTTTTTGGGGTTTGGGGTTTTTTGCTTTATTTTCTTTTTAATAATATTTGGTACAGAATTCTTAATAGGCTGAGCAATCAGATTCCTGCATTTCAGCTTCTCCCCTGTTTCAGAAATGTTTCAGGTATTACTTTCTGAAATTGCTGTAAATTTTAAAATTCTACTTTGTGCAATTTTCCATTCTTTTTGTAGATTAATGTAATTACTACTCCCATATATATCCTGTCTGAGTAAGAAAACTTAAGGTGGTCTTGGACCCTGTACAAAAGAGGAAGCAAACTTGCAGAGCTAGAATAGAAGAAATTAGTTTGCTGCCCTTGATTCTGGAGTAGTTTTCCATGCAGACATTATACTTAAATGAAAGTTACTTTTATTCCAGAATAATTATTCTGCTCACAAAGCAGCACCGGCTCTGAGACAAAGCTGAGACTTCTAACACTTGGTAAGTTTATCTCTGAATTCCTGCTGTGCAGATGGCACAGTGGGCTGGCGAGCAGCAGGACTGGGAAACAGTAGAGGAGTTGGCAGGTTGGCGAGGAAGATAACAGGTGGCTTGTGAAGTGGAGGCAAGGTCTTTATTGTAGGCCACCCTTGTCTCAGACAGAATTAAGCTGGGAATTCAAAGGGGGGTGGTAGCCTCACATGGAAGCATATCCAACCTATTAACATATTGGACCACATACTGGAGGCTTGAAAGTTGTTTTGGGAAGTAAAGGGAAAGAACTGTGAACTTTTGGATGCCCATGGGTAAAAATTAGAAATCTAGAGGGAGGAATGGCTGTTCCAAGGGTAATTACACTCTGGGATGGTGGTGGACCAGAACAAATAGAGGACTGTGGAAGAAATATGCTATATGAGGACTTTGTCTAGATGGATTTGTTGCCTTTTTTTTTTTTTCCCTCTCTCAGCAACCTTATCAGAGTACAGATTGCTGTAATAGCCAATTAAAATCCTTTTGCAAGTGGGAGGCAGGAGACTGAATTCAGTTGGCAAGTGGCTTATCCTATTGTAAAGTGGGAACAGCGCATTCCGAGTTAAACACATGCTTCACTGCACTGTCTTACATGGAAGAGTCTGAGAAGATAAAGCCATTTGACTCCTTTGTTGTGGCAGAGTATCAAACAGCCTGGCGAGTGCAAATTGTAAAGAACCTTTGCATGTATTTCTCAATTTCCACTTTTCAGGGTTTGATGATATGATTTTCCTTATTTTTAAAGGGATATGTGGTCAACTTACTTTAAGAAATTGCAATATACTTAAGAAAGAATACCTAAGCAAGTAAGGACAAAATTAGTTTCACTCAGCTGTATGAAATCTTATGGGTGGCAATTTGCTAATCAAAGGTTTATCATCTCAAAATGTTCACTTTTGAAATGAACAATAGTTGTATGTGTTTGAAACTTTAGTCATGAATATCAGAGATATTCAGAGATCTGGCCCATGCTGATCACTTGCATAGTAGGATTTTCATTTCTATTGTTAGCTCATGATCAGAATCATATTGGTATGCACAGTTGAAGGATCTAAGAGTGCCTCAGACAATGTCTTCATAGCATTTGGGAAACTTCACGTGAATTACTAAGATACTCAGTAACTCTCCCTGATATTTCACGTGTCTATCCTGCCCTGAATGAATACATTTAAGCCCAGACATGCAAAATCACTTACTGTAGTGTTGGATCTTTGCCCAGAAAGTAATTTTTGGAAAATGACTCCTGAGGTTTTACACAGATCATTTACCTACTGCACCTCTATGTCCACTCTTTTCTCGTGTTTTTTTTTTTTTTTTTCTCAGACAGCTGGTATTAACATCCAGACTATGTTAAAATGACTAGTTACATCTCAATTGCACAAGACGTGCAATTTCATCTTCATATTAAATTATAGATGGTGACTTTATTAGGCATTGTTTTGGCTTTAGCCCACATGAACTAAAACATATAATCTGTATGCATGTACCTTACATGACTGACAGGGTTTCCAAATAGATGAATGAGGCTGATAAAATTACAGGCTCTAGTTACTCTAGTTCCAGGAGGAGCAATGTCAGGACTCTAGATCACAACCAGAAGGCAAAACCAATACTTAGCTAGCTAGTAGAAAACCAGCTAAATTGGACAGGACTAGTCAGTGGTAACACAGAACTTGTTAAATAAATTAATTGTACACCAATAAAATGTGTCACAGTATTGACACGAAAGGAAGAGCCAGAGACACCTGTTTCCAGGATCAGCGAGAAGGAAGGAAGGAAGGGGGTAAGACCTGCCTTCTTTATTTTTTATATACATTTGGAAATCACTATTTATTGGAGGAAATCAGTTCTTCCTCCCTCAATTACAGTGGTCAAAGGAAATGTTCATCAAAGTTCTGTGTCCATGAGAAAAGAATGTGAATTATAAGATACAGTTACAATAACATAGCTATGTTTACAGAAAGGACTGTGAGAAGTAGCTACAAGAAAGTAAAAACATTCACAACTGCAAGAAGCAAGGCAACAAAAATGAGGTACTAAATAGGGCTATTCCTGAGCATCTGCATGAACTTTAGCTCTCCCACCAGATAACAGTGGTGGCTGATGGCCAGGTCTCCTATTAGCAATAACAATTGCTTGAGTTGCACGGTTGGCTTTGTAAGAAGGTTTTTTCTCTAACAGTTGAATAACACACTTCACTGCTGGAAATCTGCAGTACATGTCAGGGCACTGGCTTGAAGCCTTTAAAGCCTTCATTCTTTGATTACAAAATGATAATAAGTTTCTAGAATTCAGATTCTGGGCAACCTTGCTAGATAGAATGCTTGAAAGAGTGATTTAGTTGTAATTAATTTGCTGCCTGTATTATTCTAGCTTCTACCATGAGACTTTTCCAAGCAAAATCATGTTAAATTATTTGTCCATCAAAACATTCTGGTAATTCAAAAAGTAATGAAAATATTTGGTGGAGAGAATTGCTATATACATGCACACCTGAATGAACCCTGAATTTGGCATTTTCACACAGATAGGAACTTGGAATCACTGTTTAGTGTATGAAATTGCTAACCCAAAGGAGTGAAAAACACAGGAGGACATTGGGTATGGAAAGGAAAAGAACTCGGGTCTGAACAGAAAACATCACCATGTCTGTGTACCTGGAGGTGGTGTGGCTGTGCTACAGACAGTAGTTAGTGACAAAATGCAATGTGCCAGTTGTATTGTCCTAAAAGGAAAAGAAATCTAGAAGGTAGCGTATGGCATTGCCAGAGGTGTGGGATAGTTTCTGTCATAAAACATACTAAATAAGATGGAAATCACTAGATGGGAAAAAAGTTTAATGATGATGGATATGTATACCATTTTACCATTCTTTGATGACAACAGAGGTAATGTATCAGGCTATCAGGTATCTGTTCTTTAAGATGCTTGTTTTATCACTGTATTTCAGGAACACAGGAATTAAAAGGGCAAGGACATGCTTTAATTACATACTAAGTTGCTTTTTGTGGGTTTTTTTTCTTGACTTTTTCTTTTACAGATGATCTATCCTTTTTAAGATCAAAAATGCATCACAGCAAAAGAAAAACACCCTGATCTATAAAATTACAGGAAATGCTTTTGGGAGTTGTGTTTTCAGAATTCATTAAATGAAAACACTGTTAGAATTCCTGGGTAACAGGGCAGAGTAGTCATTGAGGAGATGGAAAGGGGATAGCAATATTTTCCTTTTTTGAGCCTGTACATTCAAGTGTAAAGCAAAGTGTTGCCAGGTTCCTCCCTAACGTCTGTGGTTACTGATTAGGTCGGATTTATTTCTCTGAACATTTTAATTTTCCTCACTAAAGTTCTAAATCCTGTCTATCTTTGGAACCTTTTAAGGTATACGTAGAGTTCTTGAAATATATGACAGTTATGAGCTGTCTTATATGTTACGTACCTAATTCACTAGGTCTTTCTTCTGTCTTTCCAGTACTTCTTTACAGTACTCTTCCAAGCTAACAAACAGAATATCTTTGCATCAAGTGCTAAGTCAGAAAGGAGGAATACGAGGTGCAGATGAAACTGATGTAGTTGTTTGCAAACTTATTTTTCAATGTTTTTCTTTTGGAACTTATTATTGAAAACTGACAAAGGAATTAGAAAGTATAAGCACATTCTTAGTCATACATTTACACTATTTCTAAGTAGAACCCATAGATTCTCAACATCATGAAGTTGCAAAGCCTCGGAATGGTGATTCTGGCTTTTGTTTGTTTGATGTGTATATTGAGTTCCCATTTACATCACTGCAGCCTTAGGAAACTAGGTAAATTTTATTATCAGGCACAGAGATCAACTAAACTGGGCCCACTGAGGGTTGATTGGTGTCTTCAACTGGAAGCAAAAGCTGTTGTTTTGCTTGTCATTAGGGCTTGTCCTTATGCCTCCATTTTGTTTTACTGTCATATTTTTATCTTCTATGTTCATCCTAAGTGAGTAATTTGGGATGTATGCTGGAGGTTAAGCAGCATTTCATCGCCTTATTAATTTATGTCTGCATGAATTGTAATTAGCTGGTCATCAAAATTCTGCTCAGCCATACATTGATTATGTATATGCATATCTTCAGATTTTATTTGTAAAGCGATAATTTCTGGATTGAGAACATACTGACACTTATGAGTAATCACTGGGATGTAGTTCAGCACTCCATCTGTATTCAGCAAAATACTTAAGCATATGCTTAATTTTAACTTTAGCTCAGGTAAGCATGCGTTGCCTCCATCCAAATTCAGCATAGCATTTTAAGTATGTGCCTAACTTTAAACATATCCTTAAATCCTACTAAAGCTAAAATCAAACACATCCTTAAGTGTCTTCATGAATATGGATAACTACTGAATGAGGTTTGATGAAATGAACTCTGTTGGCCATTAAATAACTAGAAATGCCTGGCCATGATTCCATTAATGTCCTGCAGGCAGGGAAGATCAACAGAAAAATAAAACAATCTTTTTGTGTCTTGACATTCTAGAAGCTAAACTGTGTATTGTTGAAGACAAAGTATTTTGCAAACTGTGGGAGATTTTTCTAACCCTTGAAAGAACGATATCTATAGGAAGTCAAGACTTTGTTCTCAGTGTATCATTAAGTTCAGAATGTTCAATAAAATTTTCATTCTTTAAACAAGACATTTCAAATAATGTATCTAAATTTGTTGAAAATTGCAAATGCTAATGAAAATGCAGCCAATCTCAGAACCCTACAGAAGAAAATGTGTATACAGGTGCTACAGCTTACAGAATGTTTTCTATGATTTTCTTTTATTTTCACTGCTAATGTGTTTGATTCACATCACCATTCTTCATTTCAATCCATTTTCACTTTTGCTGCTTCAACCTCTAACAATCTTTCTGCACTACTCATGTGAAAAGCTCTTTGCATTTTTATTTCAGATCCTCTCCTATTGCAGTTCATGAAGTCTTTCAGCAGTAGGCTGTTAATCCTTTGCAGATTAATATGATTTCAGTGATAATCCTTTCATTTGTTGAATTTTTAAGACATATAATCATTAAAGAAAGTGCTTGACAGATTTTCCATTAAAGCAGCTCAAAGCAGGTGGTATGTCTTTAATGTATGTCGGTAGCACTTTATGTTGCTCATTTATAAAATTGAATTTGCAGATGAGAATAAGTCTAGACTTAGTTATTGGTCTTTTCCCTTTGGTATTGTAGTTCAAATCCAGTCGAGAAAAATACATTCAGGAGTTTGCAGATAAACCAGAGTTAAAATATCTGTCTGAATGCTCTTTTCACAACTCCATTGCTACTTTTCATCTGGAGTAAGGGTCAACATGGGTTCTGTCCTGATACCATAAAAAATTAAGTTAAATATACATAGAAAAAAAACCCCAAAGTATATTTTAAATGTGAGCTTTGCCTTCAGGTAGGCCATACTGCGTAAATGGTATATGGGAGTTATTCCCTGTACTGACTGTACAAAGCTAATTCTTATCTCCATTTAAATTAAGTTTATGTCTAAAATACCCCTCCCCAGGTGGAACTGAAGTTTGTAATTTTTTTCTCAATAATGTTACACAAAGATCTCTTACCATTAGGGGTTTTGATTTTCTGTTGATTCCCAGCTCACTTCCATGACTGTCCTTCTTTATCCTCTTTTTAGTGTTCTTTTTCCCCTGATATTTTCCATATTGTTTTATTTCTGATTTTCCTGTTCTTTTATGCACACTGATGAAATGAGGGACAGGAAGAGAAAGCAGAAGTATTAAAATACAGTGATACTGAGTACTCTTGTAAGCCCCATTTTAGTTAATATCCCTGAAGCAATGTTTCACAGCTAGGAGACAAACAGCAGAAATGCTTTTTAGCTAGAGCTTTGAAAAACATTCAAAGTTCATTGAAGCCTCTGTTTAAACAAATAGGTAGAAGATGTGGCCTGCCACAGTAGGCTGATTTTTTGATTTTGTATACTGAAAACTCAGAGATACTTTAGGCAGGAGGGAAAGGGAGCAGACACCACAATGCTTTAAGAAAATCAGGTCCTGAACTTGGCAAACCTTTAGCTGATTTTGTCACATATTTGCAGCTTTTAAATGATTTGGCCTTTGCAACAGCCAAAATAAGTGTCCTTTAATCACTTCCAACCTATTAACAGATGGGCAAACAGCTTTTATAAATGGGGCATACAAAATACTCCAATATCAGCCAAAACTAATTAGTAGCATTATCTGAACTGAAATTTGTAAGTGGTGGAATATACATCAATGCAGATAAATTGAGAGAAATTCCTTTTCAGACATCATGCTTGGTATTTGTTCTGCTTTAGTACATTCTAAACATTTTTAAATAAAACTTACTTTTTTTCTGTTTTGCTATCTTCTTCTATTAAAACAAGACATTTTCCTGTAAAAGTTCTCACTAGAGACCATGTAACTGAGAGAAATTACATTAAGCAAGAGGTAGTTTAGAATACACTTTTTGTGCCATATAGGAGAAAGTGCAGTGGAACTTGAATACAACCTTAAAATTAATTAATCTTTAAGAACAGCACAAAATAGTGATATAAGACATTATTTATACAGCAGTGCCAGAGCATATTAAATATGTCTTTGCACAGCACTATTAATCAGAATATGTAAATTGCATGAAATTAAATTGTGATATTATAGAAAAAAAATTGCCCTATGTATAATTCAGTAGGAAGAGCCATTCAATGCATTCCCATCAGATCTGCAGCATGAATTTGATTTTACAAAGACATCTGTAGTGCAGACAGCTGCTGCACCTAAGTGAGGGTTTGATTGTACACTTGATCTTTCAAACAGCCACTCGTCCACGTCTTTCACATTTTTTTTATGATGGATCTACAAAAGAATGTAATAGCAACTTAATCAGAACTTTTCTGAAATACATTTTCATTAAATAGAAGAAATGATTGAATGTGTTGATTTTCAGAAGACTTACTTTCTGTCCAAGTGCTTTGCCTTCCTCAAATAATCCCTTCCTGTCCATCTCATGTAATGTTTTTTCTTGGTCTTTTTAGACAGTGGATTTGATGAGTCTACAGATGTAGTCCTTGGATATCCTTATGCGTAGCACAGTCTCCTCTCTCAGAGTAGATATCCATCACCTAGAACTCACTAGGCTTGTCTAGAAAGAATTGTGGTGATGAGTATCCATTGAGGGTATTCCCAGGGCATTCCCAGGGTATTTCCCTATGAAACTGCAATTTCCTTGAAACCCTACAAACATATTAAAATGTTGTTCTGCTCTGATAGAATCTCTGGGGAAAAGAGCAAATGCACAGTCTCTGCAGATACGGAGCTGAATTAAGCAGGTAGAGGTTTCAGTTCCTTATGCAGTGAAACAGGTTAGAGGGTGTATCGTATTATAAGTGAATGACGAAATTGTGGTCCCAAATTGTAAGGTTATATGGAATACCTGGAAGACTTTTTAGCCAGTGGAGAGATCAAGATTGATGGAACAGATTTTTCTTTGTGGCATAGAGTGGAGTGATGAATAAGTGCAAATGCTATTTTTAATTATAAGAAGATGGTCTGATGAGAAATCCTGCAGGTTCTTGGCTAGATGGAGAAATTGCTATAGAATTCCAGAAAATAATCAGTTTGAAATTCATGATCAGAGTTATCTTGTTTTTAAAAAGTTGATATATTATAACCTAAAAACAAAGAAAAGAAACAAACAAACAAACAAACAAACAAACAAAACCCACCAAAAGACAATATTTTATGAAATACCCTGATCTCTATTTCTCAAGAATTTTATCTGACTAGCACCTTGCTTAATAAAAACCAGGCATCAAAAAAACATTTTCTCTTAATTTAAAGCTATTTCAAGCAGATTGGTTTAGTCTCGGCACAATCTGAATGTGTTAAGCAAAATTGCAACTGACTTTACTCACACAGATACTCAGGACCTTAACTATAAAATTACTATTTATGTTCACAATTGTACCTTCAGGAAAAAAAGAAAATTCTAAATATCGTTGATGAAAAATCCCCAGCTATGGTTTGGTTTATGTTTCTGCCAGTCACACTGCTTGAAATGCAAAATCTAACATCTTTGATTATTTATCATATACATTGTGATAGTTTCCTCAGTTGGGGCATAGTCAGGTAATCACATAGGAGGACTGTAGAGATGAAACTTCAGAGAAATCCTTTCTACTCATTCTGTATCAAGATAAAATTGAGAGCTTTCAGGGTTTCAAAATTACTTTTAGTAATTTTCCTGTAGCAAATACACGTACAGTCCAGGATATTGAATGTCTTTGCTTTTCTGGTATTTCTACTATCTTGTTTTGACAGGAAAATCTCCAATACAACATTTCTGTATGATGAGATGTTCTTATGAAAAAGATTGGTTACAATACATTTCTCTAGTCTTGTAAAATCTTTTTTATTTTGAGTGTATGTGTGAAATCTCCTGGCAAGTTTAATGAATACACATTAATAAAATCCATGAAAGTTTGCATTCAGATGGAAGATACACTTAAAGCTTTCAATGCCTATCAGATACAGTGTGTATTTACAGTTCAATTATAAGGCTGGTAGGTAAGTTATTTCTTTAGTCTTACTCAAATTACAGTGTATTTACACACAAAAATAACACTTTTCATGTTCTCCATTTTGAAAAAGAAAAACCAAAACAAACCCAAACCTGTACAGTTGAATAGGAATTCAAAATGCTAACAATTTTGAAAATAACTTAATCCTTGTAGTTTGCAAAGCCATGGGCATTGTGTCGATCTATGCAGCTGCAGCAGAAGAGTTAGCAAGAAGATTTGGATGCTAATTCTTTAATTGTAGATGGTAAATGACCAACAGTTCCTTTTCAACCTTTTCAAGCTATTCATGTAAATAAAAGGGTTCTATGTGATTCTGTAATTATTTTAGGTGCACAGTACAATATATCTCCTGAAGTTTTGATTAATAGTTCAACAATTTGTTCACCAAACTGAAAAAACCAATCGGTTGTCCTTTAACTTGTAGTGAGAAGCACCTTGACCTTCAAACTCCGAAGAAAAATGTAACTCACCTGGAAGCCTTTGAAGCTTCTCAAGACAGTAGAAAGCATCCCAGCAATACAGAAATACTTAAAGCTGTCATTTCCATTCAAAGATACATGACATGGTGGTTTGAACACAGAACAAGAGAGTAAAGGTTAAGGTATTATCTTGATTGTTTAATTCATTCAGCACTTAATATTTTAGCAGTTTCAGAATTCTTGATTATTTTACTATTAAACTGCCCCCCATGCTCAGCTAGTCTGACTGTCATGGCTGTTCACCACCTTCAAGGTTAGGGAGAATTCAATTACAGCAAGTGCTGTGTTGGTGCCCATCTCCATGACTTCATCTCAAGGGGGCTCTTTGTCAGTTTTTAGAGGAGAATGCCCTTTGTGACACTCGATCCCTCTGCCTTCAGAGGGTCTTTGTGTGCATGCGTATTGTACTGTTAATCCTGGGGCTTGCAGTGTTTCAGATGGAGAAACAGGCTGTAACTAACAGAATGTTTATTGCACTCTTCTCCTCCCATGTTGTTTTACATTTCAATTGCTAAACTCCCACCAGCCTGTGTATTCTATAGGGTAGAAATATATATAAGTAGAAACAAGGTCTGCTTCCCTTATACACAAGCAGAGAAGTGTTGAAAGAAGAGGAAATAATTGACTGATACCAAAATTGCCTGTTCTTTAGCTCCAAGTGCTCTGTTCACTCTCATCTGCATTCTTCTGAATATTTCTGTCTGCGTAGTCCTTATCACCTCAAGGATTTTAAAAAGACACTAAGGAAAATAAAAAAGAAGTTTAGACTGCAAAGTTTAATCTAGACTTTCTTTTTGCCTCATCCATTGCCTTTCACATTCCTCTTCCAGAATAAAAGGGATGGCTATCTCATCACAGAATATGATCAAAATTAGTTGAGTGTGTACACTAGAAAATGGCTTCCCTCATGGGAAAAAAAAATGAGAAAAAGAGAATTGGTATAAGTTTTTAACCATGCATCCAAACACAGTACTGCAAGTTGAACTTAGGTGACCATTTTTTCATACCTAAGGGTTGGATATGTGCTGCCTTTTTTTTTGAATCCTCTTCTTCAAATAAACATTTCAGAAAAATAAAAATGTACCACACATTAAATAAGATGTTGCAGTCCAATGCATTGTCTTTTTTTTTTTTTTCTGTGTATTCTTTATGGTCTTCAAAGTTTAGAGTACAAACCCTGCCTTACAAGGTAGATGCTGTTTTTCTGAAATGTTAAAGTGACATTAATTTTCTCTGCTTTGAAGACAGAAAGAGACATGTTACAGATGCTCATGCCTAGAGTGTATATATGATCTAGTGGTATTAACCCTTATAGGAAATCTGATGGAATTTTTTAAACAGTAGTATATCAATTAGACTAGTAACCTCTTTGTCTCAGGGAGAAAAATTTGCAGAATCACACCAAATCTGCAAAAATCTGTGTTAGGTAGATTACCTGAAATGTTCTGTGAACAGGAAGGTATAGGAGACTGCAAAGCTTTTGTATCTTTATTTTGTACTTTTCCTTTCCTGAGCAGTACAAAATAAATCACACAACACCTATGTCCGAGTTAGTCTCCTTGATTGAAATATATTGTTTAATGTATTAAATTTCTCAAGAAAATGATTGACTGTTAGTCTAGTGCTATGGGTTCTTTGTTTTTTTTTTTTTTTAAAGTAGTTGTGCCAAGACATCTATGGGCATTACCATTACAATAATGGTGGGGAAATTTTCTTCCACTCTGAGTTTTCCCCTTGTTTTTTACCCTAGGGGGAGAGATTTTATATACAAATTTATGTTGAGTGTATCTGCCAAGTAAAAAAAGAGTATTAACCACTACAATTTTTTCACTTACCTCAATCTCTTTCTTCCAGATGAGTTCTGCTGACCATCACCTTTTCATATTGAGAGATTTTAATGTGGGAAAGAAATGTTTTTCAGCACAGCAGTTCTCCTTTTCATCCAGCAAGGATGATGCATGACTTTCTCTTCAGTGCAGGAGTAAGTCAGGAGCAAACTACCCCACCATGTAACCTCTGCATAGGCCTATGTGTTCATATAAAGCATTTCAAGCATGCTGACTTGGATTTGAAGAGTATTTCTAAAAAAGGAGAAAATATTTCTGAAGAAAATATTTCTAAAAAACCCCCTTCAGTGCCTAATACCTTATTGTAAAGACATGTCTGACAAAAACTTCTCTTTTTCAGTTTATGAAACAATGTTTTCCCAAAAGAAAATTTGACAAAAAGATGGACAGAAATGATCTGTCTGAATTATTGGAATACTGTGGATACTTGATACTTCCTAGTGGAAGATCTGTCTTCCAAGCTGGTCTGTTCAGGTAAATGGTTTCTTATAAATGCTTTATTGTGGTACAAAATTTCAACTGTGGGTGCTGCAGGCTTTGGGCTTTTTCCTTGTTTGTTTTTTTTTCTTTTTCTTTGCATGAATAAGAAACTACTATTCTTAAAAGCATAGTCAGGATGAATCTTACCTGGTGTTGATGATCTTTCTCAAAATGTAGCATTTTGTCATTATCTTTGAAATAAAGTACATTTTCTAGAATAGCATTGTGTCTAAGAATGCTGGAATATAATCCCATGCTATTTTAAAATATACTTAAGAGGGTGCAGAGCAATTTTGTGGCAGGTCTGCACTTACAGATGTCTCCAGGCAAACATTAACCCCTTTGTGCAGTCAGTAGTGTTTGTGGTGTTTGCCTTCCAACATCCTTAAACAGCTCAGTGCAGGAAAGTTTTAGAAACATTCAGAGATGAAAACATTCTTAGAAGACTGTAAATAAAATAGGATGTGGGAGATGCCACTGGCAGTTTCTCCTCTAGCACATTTTAATAGCCCACTTTGAGGTTGTAGTGACATATGTAGGTGCTGTGAACCAAAGCTGGTCTAAACATGAGCTGTCCTAAGTTTGACAATCATCGTAACTGGAGGATTCTTGTGGACAGTGATCTTCTGTGGAGGTTATGGTTCATTTTATGTATTAGTTCCAAAGAATGCTTTGAAAGTCCAACTTTATTTAGTGTGAGAAACCCACATCTAATTGGTACTTTTGACTTGTTAATGACCCACATGTGGTTTCTTTTGATCATAATTTTTTGCATGCCTTGTCCCAGAGCTCTTCTTCCAAGCTGCATCTTTGAGAAGGTGGTCTCTCTGAGTGTCTGACTACACATCCTATTGGCTTTCCAGTGTTGGCTCCTCATAAATGCTAACAATTTCTCATGGAAAATCATGTATTATATGTCATTCAGGTCACATTCCTAAGACAGTGTGAATAAGACCAGGTATTTTTAGTCATCCGCTCAGTCCCCATCACTATGGTAACAGGAGATTTTGTGACTGTGAGACAGATTTTTGTCTTATATCCTAGATTTGGGAGACTATTTCTACTTTTCACTGTGTTCGTAGACACACTAGGAAAAGTTCATGTTTCCCTACTCATTATTTAATTTATTTAGTGTCTCTTAAGTGTGAAGTGCTATCAAGACTTGTTTGGCCATTGGAGGCAGTGTGTAGGCTTCTGATGCATTTTCATTTTAAAACTCTCTTAAATTGTGAACATATAAATGATGAATAATTGCTAAAACAGGGAGATGTGCCTGAGTCCAAAGGGCACCCATAAAATGATTTCTAACATGGAAGCATTTTGAATAAATTCCACTTATCTGCAAAGTGCCTCTCTTTCTCAATTTTATAATATAGATGTCATTATCTCTGAAGATAAGTTATGAGCAGAGTAAAACCTTGCTAAATTGCTTGGGAGAGTCACTGCAACTGGTTGAATATTTGGATTTGCTGAATACTGATTTGATGCAACCATATTCTGTGCCAGTGCAAAGCATCCCACAGCATTTGTCTGCCTATTGAGGAATGGAAAGATAAGGGGAAGGGGGAGGTCTGTGTGTGTAGGCAGAATGGTGGAGAGATTTACTGATAGTTACTACACTGGATGTTTTTGGGCTAACATTGCATCCTGCATGGCTGTAGATTGATCCATGGAAGATTTAAACAAGAAAAGGGACCCAGGCCATGTGGTTATTTAGCCTGAGTACAGGTCAAAAAGAATATTGAGATCTCTTGAATTTTTTTACATCTCATTTTACTCTTACTGGTTTTGTTGTTGTTGTTTTGAATCTAAACATTACTGAAAAAAACAGTGCCCAGATGTTAAATGTCATGTTGATTTTCCATTTTCAATAATGAATGAGCATTGTCTTTAGCTAACAATAATTTAGGCAGGAAGTGCTTGAAGATTTTAAATATTATATGTTCTCTTGCGAGTTTTAATTACAGTTCAATTCCATCAGTTCCATTCATAATTACAAATCTGATTTGTAAAGGATTTGCTTATTTATTGTAAAGGTTAGACACTAAAGATAGTAAAATTACTAGAATAAAACAAAACTATTTGTAGCATAATGTTAATGTTTATCATTAAATAACAAAGATTTGGTGCCAAAATAGGAAAGAAGACCATAAGTTATAAAATACCTGTAAAAATGTGCATTAGAAATATTAGGTGAGATAGAAAAAGAAGAGGAATATATGAAGATCTGCCAGACATACTGTTTGGAGTCTCTGTGTTTGTACAAGCAGAACTAGTACAATAATTTGACCAGACAAGACTATAGTAATGGCACTGTCAGGACTTAAGAAGAGAATGGTACTTAGAGTGGACTCAGAAGTGCTGAAAGGAGGCTTATACAGACAAACATGTTTGTAATTGCCTTTTCAAATCTGCTTTTCAACTTCTGGGAAAACAAAGGATCTTCCTTTAGGTCAAAAGAACTTAACCACAGATGATTCTCTAGATGTATCTATACAGATCTTGTTCCCCACAGTGTGAGGAAAAATCAGTGACTGTATTACTACCTAACACATTGCTGGCTGAGGAGTTAGGAACTGACTAGAAATAATGGAATGAATTTTCATCAGTGTTGATGTTTAGCTGCTGGCTTCCTGAAAAAAGCCAATTAAAATTAAGGTCGTAGTGCAGTGATTTTCAGATTTCATACACAAGTAATGATGCTATTTCATCATATTTCAAACCAATTTGTGCTGCTACTTCATTCTGCTGTTGAAAAGCAAAAAGCCATGCACTATGCAGTCAGGATAAAGCCTCAGTGCAGCACTGCTGTGCGTTGTTTGAATATAACAGGAAAAATAGAGGTAATGAACCAATCAATTTTGGCCAATTGCTTTGAAGTATCCATTGACATTATAGATAATTGTTATGAAAAATATTTCTTTAAGCATTTTGTGGAAAGCAGTATTGTAGCATATGTTTAAATATACTTTTTTCCCTCTGGTTGATTCCCAGTCCTGCATGTTCTATTCAGATAAAACTTTACATTGAGTTCAGAGGAACCATGCATGCATGGAGATCAGGTTTTGGGAATGCTAATTATTTTGCTTCTATATTTGCTGAAGAGTCCAGCCTTATATCTTGTTATTTGATTTATTCTGCAGTCTCTGAAATTACTGCTATTAATGCTGGTTGAGACTGGATTGGGGAAACAGTTGTGAGCTGATCCTGTTTATATGTTGTTGAGGCGAACTGTTCACAGTTGCAGCATCCTGATAATTGGATTGTTTTCAAATAAAATGTAAACACAGTAAGGATTTTCTCTGCAATTGGCCCTTCTGAGTTGCTTCTACTAAAATCCATATTTTTTTTATCTTTGTATTTGTGATCTTGATAACTAGTCCTGTATTTATACAACATATTTGGTATTTAGGCTAAGAATATGAAATCTTGCATGTTCTACTTGAATTCGAATAATTGCCTTTAAGCCATCTCAATTTATATCTGCCTTGCCTCATTGTAGGTTGTTTTGTATTTGCAGGGAGGTAGTAAACCCTCTCTTCATTTAAGCAAGGAAATGCCCAGATTTTTCATATAGTTAAATTTTCACACATATTAGTGGGAGGTTAAGATTTTTATGGGAGCTTTTAGGTTGCAGACTGGTCTGGCTCTATTTGAAACAACAAATGAGAGTGCAAACCAATGAACTCTTAAGAGATATGTCAAAGCAGTGTATCCTCATTAAAGTCAATGCCAATTCATTTTCAAGCTGCAGACAGGCAGGGGAGATGCAGGAGGTCCCCAGGAAATGGGTCTTTGCATGAAGTTGACAGAGGATATTAGAGCAGCCCCACACAGCCCTTGTCACAACCTGTGGTTCAGAGCTTGACTCAAGTTGAACTTTTATTAGTCCCTCTGGGGTGTTCCATGATAACTGGTGCCTGCTACTGGGGCTTTTGGAAAGCTCTTGTGGTTTTGGAGGTTCAGCTCACAAATGGCACTGGCTGACTGCAGCTTTCACCAATGCACCCTGTGGTTATTTTCTTTCTCAATTCTTCCTTACTGTAGTTCATATTTGTAACTATGCATACAATGTTAAACAAACAACACCTAACAAAAATGTCTATTGCAGTCATGTCAGAAAAGTCTTATTTATAGAGCAAGACCCTTCTCTGTTGAGTACCCTGCACATTCTGAAGAAAAATATGCTTCCTGCATCACCAGTAGAAAATTGCCTCCTAAAATGGTTTATTTTCCATTAAACAAAATCTTAAAGGACAAGCAGAAGAAAGCTGTGAGTACTGCAATAGGAACAAGGGTGTAATAGCTCTCATGTATCTGGCAGAACACAATACTCAGGAGCTTCTTCCATCTTACTGTTGTTTAATAATGTTCTCCTCACCTATGCAGTCTGAGCCCTGAGGGAGATGAAGGTTATCCTTATGACCATTTAAGCCAAATATAACATCAAGAAATTTAAATTCCACCGTGTAAGAACTCTACAAGAGAGCTAGTGATAATGAATAGATGCATTAATAAAATGTCTTAATAAAGCTATTATAAAGGTTTGCATTTCCTACATAATGGTTTCTGGATCAAGGCTAAATGCAAATCTATCTAATGATTCCTTCAGGTCTTTGAGACTGTGGGTCGTTCACTATCAACTGCAGAAAAAAAAAAAAAGAAAAAAAAGGTAGAGTAAACCCTTCTCCTTGACTACTGATTCTCTCCCAAAAGGATTACGGATTAATATGGGTTTAAAAGGTTAAAGAACTCCCACAACATCTGGAATGTTTGTCAACAAGAATGCAAGAAACCCTGCTGGATGTAAAACTATCTAATCAGTGTTTGTTCTAACCTTCCACATATATACAAACAAAAGCTTGTGTTTCTCTTTTTGTTGTTTTCTTTTCAAAGAAAGATAAAATTTATTCTTAAGAACTTCATTTGCTTGAGCATTTTGCTCTTAGTTATAATGAACATTATGCTCCTCCTGGGCTTGGCAAATAGAAACAGAAAATGCAATTTGGGTTACCCACATGGCCTAGAGTACCCTAGGTCAGCCACCAACCCTGATTTAACATGGTAAAAATGTTATTTCTTTTTGACAACAATAGTAGTCCAAACCATCGTTATGGCCTTATTAAGATGTTTTCATAATCAATAGAGAACTAAACAAACAAATATCCTACTTAGCTAGTGAAGAGAGGTTTTGCAAGTCTGTTCATATTTTGCATCCCATTTGAAATTATTCTAAAAATCTATTTTGGAATAACAACACAATCTCCTGAAAAGTAAAAGTTTTCCTTAAATTTCTCCTTTGCTACCACGTCTATAGAATAGTTGACAAGAGTTGAATTAGCAGTGTGCTGACACTGCTGCCTGTCATCCAGGCTGATGCTGTCTTTTTTTTTATTCTCCTGTCTTGTCTCTTCCAGTTATACCTAAGCTATAAAATCTTGGACTGGCTTTTTGTTCCAACTATGTTAGGATCTGGCACTGATGGTCTTGTTCTGTGCCTAGGGCTCCTGAGCACTCTCCTAATACTAATGGATTGTACAAATAATGATGCAGTGTCAAATCTGCTCTAAAGAAAGCTGGGGAATTTTTAAATTTAAATGATGGAACTTCTCTATATCCGTATAGATAGAGTATAAATCCTTACATTTGACTAGTTTTCTATGCCAACTGTGTCTCTACCCCCAAATATAAGAAGAGTGATTCCTATCACAGAGAATCCAGTGGCAGCTTAGGAGTTGCAAGAACAACAGGTTTCCAGTGCTTATCCATCAGCATATGGCCATTAGTGGAAACAGAACAGTTTTCTTCTGGAACCCTGAGTATCAGGGGGAAAGGACCTTCCTTGAACCAGCATTTTTCAATACAAGGGCTTATCTCAAATCTGTGGGGTGTAAAATCTTGACTGAATCTTTGGATGTTTTCTTTTTCCCTCCTGTTTCCAATGACAGCATTTAGGATCACTGCAATGGGGTGGCTTGATCAAATTTTCTGTCTTATCCCTTAGCAGTCTGGCCTTTCATGGACCCTGAAGGAAATTTCTTATTGCAACCTTTCAGCACTTGAAGGAGATTTATAAGAAAGATGGGGACAAACTTCTTACAGGACCTATTGTGATAGGACAAGTAGTAATGGTTTTAAACTGAAGGGGGTCAATTTATATTACACATAAGAAGGTTTTTTTACCATGAGGGAGGTAAAACATTGGAATGGGTTGTCCAGAGAGGTGGTGGGTTCCCCATCCCTGGAAACTTTTGAGGTCAGGTTAGTTAGGACACTACACAATTCGATCCAGTTGAAGATGTCCTTGCCCACTGCAAGGGGGATGGAGTAGACGATGTTTAAGGGTCCCTTCCAACCAGAACCATCCCACAAGTCTATGATTCTATGATTTACCGTGCCACATCCTTTTCTACCTGGCAATTTGTGTTTTCATTAGTGTCACTACAGGGAATTTATATTTTTATATAAGTATTAGTGTCTCAGTTTGCTACTATATTTCATGCAATAATAAATGCAATTCGTTCCCTTGATGTGATAACACACATATCTTAAAAGCTTTTTAAAGGAGTAAGTAAATTAACAAATGTGCCATGCTGAAATGGTTAACAGATAACCACAATGTTTCTTTGTCTATGTTCAATTTGCATTTCACTTGAGTCTTAATGGCATTGGCTTTTTAAACTTATTTTCATGTAGATTTTGCCTTTAGTTCTTTAATTGGAGGAACTGCTCTTCAGGGCCCACCAATGCTGACAGACCAAGTTCATAACTTCAAATACTTGAATGGCAGCATATCTGTTAAAATACCTCAAGATGATACACTTTTTGAAGTTGTGTTGTTGACTGCTGTTCTGATGGCAGTTCTCAATAGCACAAGTCTTTCCTGCCGCTTAAAGTTGTCCCCGTTTTTGAGCATTTGATTATTTCTTTCCAAGTTTACTACTTTGCACTTGTCTTTATTGAATTTCATCTTATTGACTTTGGGCCATTTTTCCAATTTATCAAGACAATTTTGAATTTGACTGGTCTCCTGTGAAGTGCTTGTAACTCCTTCCAACATGGTGTCACCTACAAGCTCTGTAAGTGACTTCTGTATTCCATTATCTTAGTAGTCATTAATGAAAATATTGAGTAGAACCGGACTTAGGACAGACCTCTCAGAGACCTCACTTTATATTTCATCTCAGTTTTGTCAGGAAAGTATTTATCCACCCTTTAAATAGGATATTTTGATCCATAGTAAAAAAAAAAAAGAGTCAGCAGAAAATATGAGCCTAAAGATTTGGTGGCTATTAAGAGATTCACAAGTTCTAGAACAGAATAGCAATACATGGGAGAGAAATTAAATGTTCAGAATTTATTGCACAAATATGTCTTTTACATGATTTAAGAAGGTTTATTCTTCAACAGTGCATGAGAAGATTTATCATTGCAGTATTCTTGGTCAGAAAGATATATATTAGGTTTTAAAAGTTTGAAGAACTTGCTGGCTGTGAGGAGATGGACCATATAAATTGATTCAACTATCACCCCTATTAAAATATGTATTGTCATACTTATAGTGTATTTCAGTATATGCACAATACAATGCATCTATACAGATATGTGGCTATGTCTTTATACCACATATAAAATATATAAAGTTGAAAGTTTTCATAATATATCTTGAAAAGAAAATAAAAATCTGAAAAAAATCCCTTGTTACATATCAGGAAATGTGAGTAATCACTGATTCCATATTCCAACATCTCTTGACAGGGCAATGAATGTAAAGAGTTCAAACATCTTACTTGATAACTACGAAGAGAGAATCATTCTAATACCTAGTTTATTTATTAATCTATGAATTATGTGAGAGTTTCATAATTTTTTTTGCAATTTTAATTGACACTTTGAAAGCTCAATAGTATTTCCTATACAGCTGTGTTGTAGACCAGTGTATATTATTCTTAATTCTTAAATGGAGAAATAAAGAATGGTTTAAATTATTTCTCTCTGATTGGATACTGAATTGGTGCTAGAAATTTGGGCTGAATTATTTAAAATTGACTTTAAACAGGTTTTTATGCCCATAATCAACAAATAGGTGCTTTCTAAGGAGCAGCTTATTTTTTGGTCTTTCATATGTGTGTGCAGATACACAGTCATGCTTAGTCCTTTCCTGCAGGTATTTACCTAACACACGCAGCTGCTTGTTGCCAGTTGAGATGGGTGCTACTCATAAAAACAGGTCCTTGAATTCTTCCTGTCAATAGTGAATATGTGCAAGAGATTAAGACAATAAGGTTTTTCAACAAAATCAGACTCACCTTTTCTGAAGTAAAATAATTGTCAAAGTAGAGAATCTACCTAATTTCTTTAATAGAACCCTAAAATCTTAACATTGTTTTGGGTATTTTTTCCTGTTAGACTTTGATCATTTGATGCATTTTAGGCAAATTCCAATCTATCAGAAGTAATAACATTCAAATTTTGTCATGATTACAGAAGCAGGAGCACAGCAGCTTTGCCCCATTAAAATTATGTTTTTGATTAACTTTATGTTATAATACAGATTTTTTTCCAGTTGAAAGCAGTGGCAAAACACCTCTTGATGTTGTAAAATGAAACAACTAATATCTAAAGTGAAATGTTTTAAAATGTAAAATTTGTCTATACAAATTTATATTAAAAATAACAGGATTTTTGTGTGCTGTCATCTTCTTGACTGTTTGCAAGATTTTCTTACGTTTTTCCTTATTTCAGTAAAGGTAGTCTTTGCTTTATGCTGCTAACTAAGTTATTTGAGTGACAGCATTCTGTTATTTTAAATGTCCTGTTACATGTTCCTGTAATCCATTGTTATATCTAAAGCTCTCTCAAATATAGGGCATAAAATTCATCAATCATTTGATTTACATAGATATACTTCTTTTTGTCTTGTACAACAGTCCTCTATAAAGCCACTCATCCACCCTTCAGGCATGAAACAAAAAAATCCCCATCTTCTATAGCAAATTTTTGTGCAAAATCATCAAATCAACCATTTGGGATATGAACAATTAATTATTGTATAAACCAATTCCCTTAAGCTCATATCCAGAAGAATATTTTATCTGTTAAGATTCTGCCCCTTTCACACCTGGTTTAAAAAAAACACAGCTACAAAAAATCTAATTAAAGTGCTCTATAGTCATGTGACTTCTATAATTAAGGCATTCTGTGTATTAAGACTTATCAAGAGTTTTTTTCCCTTTCAGATTATGATCTTTTTGCATTCTGTTGTAGTAGCTCTATACGAAGTAGTATCACAGATCTAGTGAGTAATTATTTCTTTTCCCTCTAACTTATTTTTTGCATTCTCTTCAGTAGAAGGATTGAATGCTTGGTATCAACTGTTATATCTGTTTGATCAAAGCAAACACAAAACACCGTTTTTTAACCCTGTAACTCTCGTAGAGGGTTACCAGTCCTTCTACCAGCGTGGCGTTTGGCTCTTAGTGTTTGTGTTCCTCCTAAGTAAAGCAGACTTGGTTGTCAGTTTTGATGATGAGTAACTTTTGGGTTTTCTAGTATTTATTTTGCTGGGATTACCCTGGTCTCAGTCCTGCAATTCTATTTGAAATTGAGTTTTAGTGTATTATTGCTAATATTGTCTGTCACCCAGCAAGAAGCTTTGTTTCTGCACTGGGGACATCTATCATCATGACCATCATTGCTGGAGTTTTATCGTCTGGTTCATGGATTATTATTTTAATTTCCTTAAGCTGTGATGAAAGCTGCATACTTGTGGTAATTTCTTTTGAACCCAATGTTTGAAACTGCACCCCGAGCACTGAATGCCTGTGGGATAACCATCAAACTTCTTGAAACAAAGTCTCTAGAACAGATGTGGAGGATAAGATCCAAGATGTCTGTCTGCTGTAGTTCAAGACAGCATCTAATAAATCTCTGTGTGGTAGATGAATGAAAACTGTAGAATACTCTTCAACAGACTGCATTTTCTTACAGGAAGTCATCAACACTTTAGGTTAGAAACTGCAGTTAATATATTTTTGCCACTTAAAAATCTATGAAAATTATGGTTTTTTGCATTTGTATATATATAAACATTTCTTCTTAAATGGGAAAAAGGTGCTATTTCCCATATCTAACTATTCTAGTTTCTCATCCAAGAACATGCAATAATGGCTTAATACGATGATGGTTAAAATATCGGTAGTTCTTTTGTTAGAAAACATTCCAGACTAAATGATTAAGTCACAAATAGATATTTCCTTTCAAATGTTATTGTCTTCGAAATTTACAGACAGACCCTTATTTGTACTGTTTTATCCAGAGGCCAACGACATCAATAGAAAAACTGATTTGAATTAAGCTCATCACTCCAAATAATTGGTCTTAGTCACAGGATTAGAGACATAAGAGCAACTTTCATTTAAGTATTGGCATAATGCTGTCATCCTGAGTTAAACATTTGTGTGAAAGTAATTAAATAATGAGTTAAGTAACTTACATGCCTGTTTTGAAACTGTTCATGATTGAATCTCTGTAAAAACAGAGTTGAAAATTTTATGCTAGTCGAATGAATACAGTTGCTAAAGCTGCTTTTGTTATTTTGTTTTTCCAGTATTGGAAGGCTATTTGAATTTGAAAGGGTCTGGGTAAAAAAACTAATAATTTAAAATTAAAATTTTTGTTAATGTCTTTATTCCGGGGAAAAAAAAAAAAAGGATTGTGTGAATTATGCAGATTCACTTATGGTCCACTCCACTAGATTTTGTAGAAACAATTGCAGCAAAGTCCCTGAAAAATTCTTGCATTTTATGAAGATTTATCATTTTCATCCATATTTCTAGGTTAAAGAGAAAATTGGCAATCTATTATGAGAAAGTATTTTGACAATATTCTGTTTTATTGATGGTTTCAGTGCTGCCTTTTTCCAGAACTTTTGTCAAAGCACTGGGGAAAAAAAGTGCTTATTACTGGTTCTGCCTTTCCCTTGAGTATGGAGTATTTTGAGCAATACATCATGCGGAGGAAACCTACATGTACATTTTCTGTTTTTAAATATATTGTCAGTGATACAGTAATATTATAGATCATGAAATGTACTGGCCAAAGCTATAATTACAGAAATGGCAGGTAAAGGGAAGAATGTTGAAAATGGTGATAACTACCCAAAAATATCTGAATATGACTCCTAAAAAGTAAATAAACTTTGTGGTACAAGATGTACAAAATTTCCATTTGGAAGAATATTAAATTATTTCATTCTTCCAAATTCATCCCACATATAATTAAAATTTCACAAGGACTACCTTGAAATTTCATTTAAATAGTGAAAAATTTTCTTTCAACAGTTTCAAATGTAGAAACTTAGAGAAGTTTCATCACTCTTCATAACTTTGGTCCTCTCAAATACAAACGTGTTTATTTATAGTTTCACTTCAGACTTCACCATAGCCTAAACACATTTGAAAGGGTATAGTTATCTCTTCACCCCTAGACTACAAAAGTGTTTGTTTGTGTATCTCTCTTAGGATGTAGCAAAGTGCACAGAATTGTTATTTTTTTTTCCTAACTGCTGTAACTCCTCTGTCCCCTTAAATGAACATAAAACTGAGGCAGATTCTTCTTAAATGTACACAAAAAGTAATTGAACGTGGTACTTTGCGGATAAACTGAGATGGAATAAAATGTGTAATAGCTGTTTCCCTGACACAGCCTTTGTCTGTTGCCTCAGAAGTTGCGGCTCATCTTTGTTTTCCATTTACCCCTTCTCTAAAATGTGGTACCTTTTAGCAAGAATAAATTTCAGTTTGCACAGTTTTCAAAATACTATTCACTATATGAAATACAACTATGTAGAACTGGATTAGCTGCTGAAATCTGTTCAACCTTTCAGGCTATCAAAATGTCCTTTGTAGAATGTGTTGGTTTTATGTCACAAAATCATATTTTAAGATATAAGCCAGGGCCATCATTAGACAGTCCTGTCTTCAAAAGCTGTGGAAAAGTTCTCATTAATTGTGATACAGCATGATTAGGGAATAACATGGGAGACTCAGTTAACTCCCCTATGCCATCTATATGTTCCCCACCACCCTGCTGTTCTCAAATAATTTTACACAGGAGAAGGGGTTAATACATATGAAGTAACAGCTGAAACTTTGAAATTCTGGTGTCTTTTGTTGGTTCGTGTCACCACCTGAGTGTTATTTAAACATCTATTTTTTCACATTTAATACTGGGTAATACTCTAGAGGCCTCTATAAAACAGCTAATGTTCCCTTTGGCATCGAAATCCACTTACCTTAACTGACTTCTGTTATACTTCAACCTGATTCTCAGAGTCACAATGGTAATATTCATTTTAGTGTCCCAATAGACTCTTAGTATTCATCAAATATTTGATTTACATTTCTAATAAGGCTTATGGAATGCAGAGACACGAAACCCATACTCTACCATGATTCTAACTAGTGTCTCTTACATTAACACTGCGAATTATTTCTCCAAAATAATTAAAATCTGTAATTGAATATACTAGAATAATTTTGGGAAATTAGTTTAATTATTCTAGTGCTTCTATTTGGAAATATCACATAATTTATAACGAGAGAACAGGCAAATATGAATTTACTCTCTCAGAGTCCTTTTGTTTATACTTACCTTTAAAGAAAACATATATACTTGAAATGCTTGTTAAGCAACACAGTTACAATGTAAACGTTATGTACTCCAGAATTCTACTGGAAAAGAATCAATCTCAGAATTATTTCAAGAATTAATAGGCAAGTTCTCCCTTTTAGGAATTTGATTTTTTTCTGTATGCCTCAGTGTTTTCACCTGAGCTAACTCTTGCATATAATTGCAGTCTTCCAGTACCTGAAGGGAGCCTACAAGAAAGATGGACAGTCTATTTACAAGGGCATGTAGTGACAGGACAAGGGCAAGGGTTTTAAATTGAAAGAGGGTAGGTTTAGATTATATATTGGGAAGAAATTATTGGCTGGGTGGGTGGTGAGGTATTGGCACAGGTTGTCCAGAGTTGTGGTTGCCCCATCCTTGGAAGTGTTCAAGACCAGGTTGGATGGGTTTTGAGCAACCTGGTCTAATGGAAAGTGTCCATGTCCATGGCAGGATGGTTGGAATGAGTTGATCTTTAAGGCACCTTCCAATCCAAACCATTCATTTATTCTATGGTTTAGGCACAGTAAAACTGAATACAAAAATTAAGCATATATATGAGAAGAAGAACTACTTAGACAACAGAAATCACTACACTATGTATACAAAAACACAAATGCAACTGCAATAACTAGGGCATAAATTTGAAAGGTTAAAAATTTCTGGCATATTCACACTTTTCCAAGTATGCTGCTGTTGTATAGACATTTGCAAACTTGTGTTAGGGTTCATCCCTGACTTCCTTGGCAAGAAATTAAGGAAGCTTGTGATTCATCAGAAGTATGACCAGAAGGTCTGAAAACTGGCCATAAAGAGCTGAGCAGAATTTTGCAGCTGCTACTGCAACATATTGAGTTGTGGGACTGAATGGCATTTTTACCATTATAAACATATTGAAGAGAGCAAAAAAAAATAGGCTAAGAGAAAACCTGAAATGGAAATTTTGTAGGAAAGAGAACTGTATTGAAGGATTAGGACAGGAGATCAGTACAATAATAAAAAGTATTTAGCAACTTGAATTTTTTAAAAGAAAAAAATCTTCGAATTGTGGGCCTCCAGCTGCCCCAGGAAGCCCAGTATGTTATTTGCTGTGATGCCAAAAGGTTCTGGCTAGGGACTTCCTCCCAGCAATGATTATATTAAATTCTCTGAGTTATTGGACTGCTATGCTATGGGTAAGCATAGGGCACCTCTCATTTGTAACCAGCAGTTATTGCTGGTTTTTTTTCAGTATATGTTATAATGTTAGTTTGGACTTGTAAAATTTTAAATATCTTGGGTGTGTTGCTTCGGGGGCTGCTCTTGTTGCATGATGCAGTTTAGTTTTTAGCACTGCAGGGTTAGCTCTTCAACGAGGACAATACCACCGTGTCAGCACACATGTGGAACCCAGACTAAATATCTGTGCTGGGAAACATGGCCAATTAGTTCAGATTTCACATGAATCTCATCATGTTTCTGGAAGCTGAACTGGTAATGCTGCATGATATATGTCAGCCTGCTAATTCATTCAGAGGTCTCTGTGGGATCTCTGAGCAGACTGAGTCATCAGCTATGCCCTCAGTTGGCTCCCTTTTTGGGAGACCTTATGGCACAGAATATCTTAGGGTCTCACCAGGTTTAACCTCAAAGGACGGACAAAGGTGTCCCAACACATTTTCCTTAGTCTAAATCTTGTTTCCATACTCAGTCTGCCAAGTTTTCTGTTCTTTAGCTCATGTCAGAGGCTTGTTTGCTCATCCAGGTTCCTGAGCTTTCTGTTCTTCTCTGTCTTGCTGGCTCTGGCAGGTGGCTCTTCAGTGTCAGAGTCCTCTTTCTGGTCCTGAGAGGGCCACAGGCTCTGTACAGGGTGCAGGGAAATTTATTCATTACTGCTCCCACCTTTCACAGTTTGGAGCAATGCTGATGTCCAACTGCTGGACCAGTCACTATAGGTGTCCTCTACAGCATCCTTCACAAACCCTGTATCAGGAAAAGCAGGATCAGATCTTTCTGTCTAAAGGCAATTATTTTCTGTAGTAGTGATACAAGAGGAAAATCATAGAATCTGTTTGATCACACCTCATTTCAACCTGTTTCAAATCAATAGCTGGTATTTTTTCACCTAGTTTTGCTTGATTTCATATTTGGCTCCTGCAAACTGTATGAAAATGTTGCACACTGCAGCACAAGCAGGACAAATAAAGCCATGTGAAGTGAAGATGGAGTGCATGGCAGCAGAGGAATAGTAGACTATTTCCCTGCATTCTTCCCTCCAAGCAAACAATATTAAGATGTTGAATTACCGAGTAAATATTACTCTTTTCATCCATACATTTTACCAAAGTGAATAGTGATTATTAATAAAAAGTGAGTTTTTAATAGGTCTTATAAAAAGACTGTACCATGTCAAGATTGCTGACTTGGCCCCAAAAAACTATTACAACAGCTGTGTATAATCACTTTTTTTTGAAACAAACACTAGAGTTCAGACAGCTGGGGCTACAAGTGTACATGGGGGGGCAGAAAATAGCTTTTATGGTTATCCTATTATTTAGAAAAGGAGATTATTGAGTAACCTAAGAAGTCTTGGAGCTGTTTAGTGCTTACCTTGTTAGTGCCAGAGAGAATCATGCATTTACTGTTAATGAGCAGAATACGGCTTTACTACTTTGTCTGAATATTTTCCCTGACATGACTTCCTTTACCACCAAAATCACTGGCAGAGTCCCTCCTGTTGGTTTTAATGAGGAAGAATTGGACCTTTAATAAGCATCATGGTCACGTAAGCTTGGGGTTTGTTTTTTTAGCATCATGCTTTTTAAGTGATTTTAGTTACTGCCTGCAGTGTATACAGCTGTGAACTTGGATAATAAATAAGGATTATTTCTATGAAGAAACCTTTGGCAGCAATTTTTGCTGTGCTGAGGTAAGCTGTTAGTCATCTGCCACCAAAGGGTAATCAGCCAGATTTTAAATATTGCTGTGTCTTTCTAGTTTTACTGTATTTTTGATTAGTCAATAAATACATGTTCAGTCTTTTTCCAAAGCCTAGCAATCAGTATAGATGCAAGATACATTGCTGAAAAGGAACAAACCAACAACAGCTAATTGTAAAGCTTTTGGTTGTTGTAGAAGAAGGTCGGGCTTACTTGGAAATTGGTAGAAGGTGGTAAAGCTTCATTTAAAAAAATCACGACCAAAAAAATTGTGTTGACAAGTGGTAAAGTACATTCCTGAGATTGAATACACTTATTCACTGATGGTAAAAGTGAAGCCAGATAAATTGCACTCCGTGATAGGGGTGAATTTGAGCTTGACTACCTTGCATTTCAGATTTGAGAGCCTAAATTTAGGCTTACAAATCCATGTTTTGCAATATGCCTGATTTTCAAAAGAGCTCAGTACAGAGTCAAGGACAATGTCTTGTATAATAAAATAAATACAGAGATAAGAGGGGAATCAGAGTTTTCTACTCTTCCTTTTTGTTAAATGATTCAGAATCAATCATCCTTGCCATCCTAACTCTCCCTCCTGAATCCCCAAAGTGCTGAAAAATCTAAGAAGTTGTTACAAAATATACTGTGTAAGGGAACTTTTTGGCATATTGACTAAATAAAAATGGCAATGGCCTGACATAGAAACCAATAGATATCTCCTGGCTTACAGGTAGAAGGTAAGGAAATTAGCTGTTTCAGTTCTTACTTACCCTGCAAAAAAGAGAGAGTTATTAGTTGCATCACAGGCAAACTGCATGTGAGCTGTATTCGGTCATTGGATATATTGTAAAAATGCACCAAAGAAAAAGTAGTGGTTTAGCCATATCTAAAGAAACTCTCCTGATAAATAAGGAACACAGTGTATCATCAGGTATTTTTTCAGCACCTCTGCTATTTTTGCCTCTGATATGGATGCAGAGAAGGAAATGTGCATTATGTAGATGACTTCTGGTTTAAATTTGGTTTGAATAAACCTCTGCTTGGTATTTGAGCTTGTAAAGGCTTTAGCTGATAGCAAAAGATTGGGTTGCATAAAATTTCTTCACCTCAATAAAGCAGTCCTTGCTTTAAAAGACTTCATTCCTTGGAGTAATCAAGATCTTATTTGTTATCATGTAGCAAAGTCTTTCTCTTTTCCACCCAGCTCAGTGAGAGGGATTTTCAGTTAGAAGGTAAATAGATAACATAAAAACTACTGTTACACAAAATAATCAGATTTGACTGTACATTTCTGAAACAGATGAAATTGTGAGCACTTTGAGGTCCATTGATAAAACTGTCAAGAGAAACTGCTTGAATATTCCACTTCCTAGATGCCTGTCAGGTGTGTAATGTAGGTATGCATACTTTTCTGCTGCTGAATCCTCAACGGTATGATGCCCTACATCATACCAATGGACAGAATTCAAGGCTTCAATTGGATCACAAGTATTCCTTTATGCCACTTCTTTTTTTTCAGACTGTGCCAGTTTTTAGGGAAAGCTGTCCTTCAGCTCTTTGGGCTATATTCAGTCATTGGCTGTTTTCCAACAATGCATGAAATCAGTTGTGCAGTCTGAGCACTGAAGATTAATTTATTAAGATTGTGCACTACAATGTTCATTTTGCATATCCCCATTTGTTCCTTATCTTTGAGATGTAGTAGTACCTTAAGGACTTTTTTATTTAGTGGTAAGTGAACTTGTGAATTTGAGAACTTTTGCAAAAAAAACAAAAGTAAAAGAACCATCCTAAACTGGAGAGGCATTGTAGAGAATTCAGTAACTTGAGTAATTGTGACACACAGCAGCAGTCTGAGGAAAACTGAAGCACGTACAAAGCTGGAAAATGTGTTGCAGCCAGCCAGTGCTGAGCTGCCACGGATGGCAGAAGAACACAAAAATGGACTAGTTTACAGTTGGGTCTTGGAAGCAGGACACAAAAATAGAACTATAGAGGCTTGGAAATTATGCCCAACTCTGCTACAGTCTTACTGGGCAACATGACTAGTTTCATATTTTTATTTCCTTCCAACGCTCAGTTTTGACTGCTCCTGTCCTGATGTTATAACATGGATGTTGATGGGAAATCAAAGCTTGGACTGTAAATCCCCCTGAGAAAAGCACCATCCTTTGTGCCTGTACAGTGCCTGGCACAATAGAACTGGTATCTCTGTGGGGGACTGAAGGCATTACTGTAATGAAAGTATCAATGTTTTAATCGTCTGCCTTATTTCATCTCTTATCTCATGATTGTTTAGAATAATTTGTACATTGGTTTCCTTTGCACATTTAAAATGGTCCCAGGGAGACTTCAGTGGGTTGAGGTTCAGGGATCATGTGGACCTGATTATTCAAATTCCCTGCACCTGCGGGGGTTTCTTTTGATATTGCATGTTTCAAACTGAATGCTCGCTAAATACAATGAATTTAAAATATGGAAAAAATGAATTAAATGAAAACATTAGAACTGCATCTAAGTTTGTAATCAGCACGATGTGGGGGATGGAAATGAATGTGGAACCCAGCTGAAGAGTGTGTTGGCATAAGAACTCTTGACTTACAGCTGTTCCTTTGTTATTTTTTGTTAGTTTTACAGCATTTTTTTTCCAGAAAACCTTACTTTGCATGAAAGACAAATTCATATGAGAAGATTGTTTAGCTTGTGCATCATAATTTAAACAGAGTGAACTGAAATCTGTTAAAGTTGCACAGGATTCTGATGGAGTGGGCAGTTTAGCCTAATACATAATTTCTGTCCAAAATTAAAAATTAGTATTTTCTGAAATTTAAAAATCATCTTAGACAGAAATATTCTCATTGTCTAGTAAGGCTAACAGGTCTTCAAAAACAGAATTACTGAGATAAAAGAAGAAAATAAAAATCCATTAACAGAACTGTGCATGAAAATTGCCTGTAAATAGCTTTCCTAGACATTGCAAAAAATGAGACAGATGGGTGAGAGTGGAAGGCTCTGTCTGTTGAGATTCCTACTCTGCTGCATGTACTTCTGAGGTCCTCATAAGGCAGGGGTTCAACTGTTGATTTTTCCACAGAGTAGCTCATGAGGAAGACCACCAACCATTTTTTCTGTGAGAGCACAGAATAATACAGGTTGGAAGTAACCTCAGGATGTCTCTGGTTCCACCTCCTGTTGAATGAAATCTGAACTATGAGGTCACATCAGGTTGCTCTGCATTTATTCCAGTATGATCCTGAAAACCTGTAGGGGTGGGAACTGCACAGCTTTCCTGGGTAGGCTCTTCCCTCCTTGACTGCCTCCACGAACAATAAGTTTTTCCTTTTATCAAATTGATATACTTGTTTTGATTGTGAGGTTTTTTTGTCTGTTTTGTGTGTGTGTGTGTGTGTTTGTTCTTCTTTGGTTTTGTTTGGTTGGTTTTTGGGATTTTTTTTTTTT
>VZRZ01005482.1:1374135-1474462 GCA_013398175.1 Climacteris rufus
TTTTTTTTTGCCTGGAACATGACATTTCAAGGAAGAGACTAGGAAGAAGAAGCATTTGTTTCTGGTCCATACTTTAACCATCATTATTATGCAGTTCCTGTTAAATAGTCACTGCATAAAATACACGAACAGAAATATAATCCAGATTTCTTGTCACTCACACGAGCATCCTGTTTACTGCATTGAAAAGTCATATCATGGTTCTGGGATTTTGTTTTTTTCCACAAGTTCATCTAATGACACTTGAATACTTTTTGCTGAGGTTGTCCAGCTTAAACAGGAAAGGTATCATATCCTGAATATCCAGGTGGTGAGAGATCTATTCAAACAGATGGACCCTGAACCTCCTCCCTCTGAGGCGGTTTAGTCAAAGCTTTAGCATCAGTGCTTTGATCACTTTCCTGTTACAGAACAGTGAGCACTTTTACTAACCCCTCTCCTGGACATCAGTGAAAGTGCCCTGTTCACAGCTACCTGTCAGCCCCTGCTCACCGAACAGCCACTGACTGCATCCATCACAAGGCAGGTTTATTCCCTGCCTGGACTGTGATTGAAGTCAGCTATAAATATTTAAGTCAGCCTTCGTTAGTTTTAATGGCAACGGTGTTAGGTGAACAGTAGAAGAGTCATCCCCACCAACATTTGCCTCTGGGTTCTTCAATTTGAAAGGAAATGAGAAAATACAATAACAAAAATGTATCTGATTTTTCAGGTTGTTATTATTTTTGATTGGATGTTCTTTTGTTGCAGAGATTCTAACGTGCAAGACGCAGAACTATTTGGGGTTGTCTCATGGTTCAGGTGGCCAAATGCCCCTGTGAGGGACTGAGTTCCCCTCTTGCCTTCACCACTATGGTCTTAATGAAATCATCTGCAAATTTCTTCAATTAAAGTTTTAACTGATTTTTGTACAGTTATTTCCTGTTTATGGACATGCTAAAAGTTCATGGGTAAAGTACAAGTTAATGGGGGCTGTATTTTAAATGTGTGCACTGCTGCATGAATTACAATGTAGTTGTCTCAAAGCAGGCACCCAAATGACTGAATATTTAGCAAAGTGGCCTTCATCTCTCTGTGCTTCAATTATATGATTTCTTAGAGGTGTTGGGAGGATAGATTAATTATAGTGAGAGCTGAGAGCACCACAAAAAAAAAAGCTGAGAAAACCACAAAAAAGCCTATGAAGAAATTGGTAATTTTGTATTCAGTGCAGGGGTTTGATGATGTGTGCTAAATAAGTTCTGGAATCAAACATAGAATGATGAAGATAAAAAGAAAAACTGAATAGCTCCCCATTCATCTGGTGTCCATTTTATGCACTGAGTCCTGTAAGAGGGAAAAATGTAATGTTCGTTCTCATATTTTATAACTTTTGAGTTCTTGAATGTGCAAATTTAATATTTGGGTAGCATGAGATTAGAGAAAACACACATCAGAAAAGTCACAAAAGAGTGTTTTTCCATGAGGACATCTCTCAGGTTTCATTTAAGCAAGATGCAAGACTTTGTGCAAATTTTTATGTACAAAGAGCTTTGGTTATTGTTGTTGTTGTTAGTGCCGGAAATGAAGCTGCTTGTTATCAGTAAACTTCCCAGCAGCTCCCAGCCAAGAGGCTCCCACGTTTCCTTGTCCAGCAAAACGGTGCTGTGCACAGCAAGTACACCTGGGGGTAGTAAATAAACTTGGAAAAGATCTAATATTCCTGAGCACACATGATGGGGCTGCTTTATTGTGAAAAGGCATTGAAGGGTGGGATTCAGATACAAGGAGCTTAAATTTTTAGCTTTATTATTAGAAGTGCAGTCTTTACTGTCTTCACCTGTACTCTTAACTACTTAAGTCTCCCATGTGAGTCACAGTCCTCTCTGGAATCAAAAGGCAAAGGAAGCCTCAGTTTTTAATTTCTGCCTGTCAGTCACTCAAGCAGAATTGATGACCCATTCACAGAGATTACTAAAGCTACACAGGCAGGGGCCCATTTCACAGGTAAAGAATAACTCCCTTTTTCTTGGGTACCTTTGTGGCTGTAATTAACATTTCTGTTTTGTTCTAATTATAGTTTTTGTATCTTAGCCATTATGCTAATGGTGTTGTTCAGTAGTATGTGAGATTGCATTCATTATCACTGGTGAATTAAACCTTTATTAAAGAAAAATTCCCCCAGGCCTCATTCTGAAGTTAAGTAATTATTCATTTGGTTTTATCCTGGCAATTAGCTTATATACTGTAGCACTCATGATTTGGTTTCTATACCTCCCCAGATGAGATTAACCCATCATGGTAAATAAATGCATAACAGCGCCCAACATGTTGTTTTAAGTGCACTATCATATAGAAAAAAACCTAAAAAACCCTCAGGAAAACCCAACCCCAAAAAGACTCATCATTCAGTAGAAGAGCTGTTGAACTCCCAGCAGACTGCACAGGCAGAAGGAGATTGTGCTGGACAGTTGGGGCTCTGTAGAGCAACAGTAATAACAAACGAGTTTATGAAGCCCTCCAACAGAGCAGTTAATTCTTTCCTCAATTGCAATAACTTCCTTGGTCAATATGCTTCATATCTGAGACATGCACTGTACTCAGCCACACTCACAGTGTAAATCAAGCCTTCGGAGAGCCTCCAGACATACATAAATTTCCTGGAATGATGTAGCCTAGCTCTCAGTCATGAGAGGGGGAAAAATGTCAAGGACAACCTTATTTGTCCTCCCCTACATACCAGTAGTTTGTGAATACCTCACAAACACTGTTGAATTCAGCAATACTTCCTTGAAGAAAGATGAGATGTTATGCCTATTTTACTACCAGAATATGGAGGCATGGAGAAATTAGGGATTTGCCAACAGAAGAAATCATCAATGCAGATCCTGACTGTGGTTCCCCTGTGGCCTAATTGGATGTTTTACTTGTGTTAACAGTTTTCTTCTCCCATATATCTTTTTTAACACATATCCAGTTTACAAATTTCTCACAAAATGTGAAAAAGGTATTTGAAGTCCCTTTATACCAATGCAATTCATCTCATGCTGCTCTATGGGGAGGGGCAACCATTGTCCTGGCTTTAATTACAGCTACAGTTTTCAGAAGTATTTTTAAATGGAAACAACTTAAAGGCATTAAAAGAATCAATCAAGCATCCTTGATTCCATACAAGACTTCAGTGATGCCTCATATATAATCATAGCAGAAGGTGAAACCTAATGTGCTACCACAGCCAAAACATTAATCAACCACCTAAGAGTTTTGCCTCAAGAAGTAATTTAGGATTTGACCTTGAATTTGGGTAGCTAGTATATATGAAATGCAAGTGTTACCTCCACTGTGTTGTGAACCCAGCAAATTTGCACAGATAGGAAAAAATTAATATACATTGATTTTTGATAAGCATCATTTAATCTCTTGTATATTCTGGCAATATCTACCATATACCCACAGGATCTAGGAACAACCTTAAACATCTCCACTTTCAATTCCAAATGCAAACTGTATGTCATTAACCTTGCCTCAATATCAAACATGTGAAGCACAGCAGAAATAAAATAAATAAATGAAAAGTAATTTTGAAAGCTGCCACATAATTTTTCCATTGGGAAAAAATACTGAGAGAAAGAAGAGGGGAAACACAATGCTTGTCCTGTCCTCTAATGCATGTCATGCAAGTATTTCACTTCAGATTCTCAGAGGTTATCTGTCTCACCTGCACAGCTATCAATGGAAGTTGCATACCTAAATATATTCAAGTTTCTGGGTGTTTCTGGGCTTCAGCTTCGTGTAGCTGAAGGTAAAATGAAAATCTGACTAGAATTCAAGGTTATTAGTAAATCTTATTAAATAATGTATTATATGTGGCGTTGTAGATCACATAACACATCACAATATTGCTGACTGTAGGTGTTATCCCAACTCTTGGGATACTAAAGAGGTTGCTTGATTAATATTCATAAGGTGTTCTAAAATAATAATGTGATCTACAAGTGACAAATATTATTGCACTGTACTATAGCTCATTACTCCTGTTGGTTTGAGTTGTGTACTGCAAGCCTCCCACACAGAGGTTGTTCTCCTTGGAATGTGTTTTGCAGACTTCTGCATGCATTGAGGGCTCGGTGGCAGCATGGTACAGCGATCAGGGACATTCTGATTCCAGGCTTTGCTCTTAACCACTCTGTGGAATAGCAGTTACATCACTATGGAAAGAAAGCACTCATCAGTAAAAAGAAAATTGCAGATATGACCTGATGATCAGTTCAATAGGGCTAACTGCTGTTCAGGAGTAGAGGGAGGAGTAAACGGGTTTCAGCTGAAAAATCATCCTGTCACATTGCATTAAGAAGACTTCCATGTTAGATCACGTGTCAGGTACTTCGCAACAAAGCTTTTCTGCTTTCCAGAAAATCTGTTTTTATTTCCACAACAGCAAACAAAATCATGCTCAGGTTTTTCCCTCCTGCTTTGTTAGAAATCATGCTTCCATGGTAATGAAGATCATGAAGACCAAATTTTTTCACTGATATATGTCTGCTGTAATGCTACTGATGCCCTGACCATCCACTGTCAGGATAGATTCCATGCCAATAGATAATGCATGTCCATCAGAAGATCCATTGCAATTGTGTAAGAAAGAACGTGGCATCCTTCACATATAAATTATCCACAATATGACTTTCAATTATGGCCCTCAAAATAAGAAAGTGGAAAACAAAAGACAGGGAGAATATTAAATCTCCAGAATTTTCCACTACCATAACTCTCTTCTGTTGACTCTGAAAGTTCCTGCAAGAGTGGGAGACCTAAGCTTGTATTCTTGATTGAAGAGAGGAATTAAAAAAAAAGTGGCACAAGTGATATTCACCTCTTCCTCAACAGGTCAGCAGACCAATTGAGGAAAGCACTAAACTGTCAGGTAGAAACCTGCCAATATGCTGATTTTCTTTTCAGACACTTTTGTCTTTATTAGTTGCTGTACATGCTTCGACTATAGCAGATTAATATTTACAAGCTTATTTAATTAACAAGACTGATTATTTTTCTCTTTTGCACAGTGAAAAAAACCATTCCTGTTTATTCTTTTAAAAGTTACTTTCTTAATGAAATGCTGAATTTCCATTATCATAACTGTACTCAGTGTAAACAGGAAACATTTGCACTTTAAATCAGGTTATCATATAAGAGTAGAAGGTATTTTAGTGGGAGAATTTTGGAGATGGTGCTAGGAAATTGTGACAGGAATGAAGAGGGTTTGGTTTGAGCACTTCAGTCCTTCTGGTAGACACCCCAACAGCAAAACTTGTGCAAAATGTTTGAAATTGTTATTATAATTGAAGAGCTGTAAAAACCACGTCCACTTGGAGAGAAAAGAAATCCTAAAGATGTTAAAAACTTACTGATTTCATGGTGAGCAGCATATTTCTCTTAGAGGGCTTTGAGTGTTAAAGTGTTGAAATGCATCATCCCCTGCGTTAGAGCAATATCTAATGAAGTTGGAAAATGGTGAACCTCAGCTTGTTCTCTGCTCTGCATCACTGTCTTCCCTGGTGATCATAACAACATATACAATCATAGCAACAGTCTTTAATTTCAAAATAAGTAGAAAAAAATTTTGTCAAAAGGAGATATTGTTGATTTTCTGTTAGACTCCAAGTCCTTGAAGTGGCAAACTGTGAAATAATTGCTATAGAGGTTGATTAGGAAAACAGGCCTTGCTTTACAGGGACAGGTCCCCAGTGCTGTTGCCTTAATGAAATCTGATAATCTTGAGGAAAACTCCCAGATTTTCCAGTAAGAAGGTGCTAAAAATATATTTATTAATGGCCTTTAAAAAATGTTAACTTCACATTTTATATGCCATTACCTCATTCACATCTCAATCACACCAACTCTCTGAACCGTCCAGAAAATAAGTTTTAGCCCATTAACTATTTTCACAATTCCTTATACTTTCTAGAGATGGAATTCCTCAAATTTCAAAATCATGTGTCTTTTCATCTGTAATATATAGCAAGTTTTAAAAGAAAAATTAGAAAAACTATCCATTCCAAGTGTATTCCAGAATTTACGTATGACAGAAAATTCCAGCACTCAGTTCATTTTGGTTTTAAAAACCTGTCAGGATGATGGTCCTTATCCATAGTAATCTTGAAACTATTTGTTGGCCACTTCAAGTCAGGTTTCTTTATTGTGCAGGATACCAAATCTGCTATGAACATTTAGGGCATAGGTGATAGTCAATTTTTCCCTTGAAATTTCCTTTGCAAAGAGTGCAAGTCAGGATGTACTCAGATTCTGTCATCATAACTCTTGACAGATGTTGGCTTGGCTAGTCACCATTATAATATGCTTTAGAAAAGTTTGTTTCACCTCCATTTGGCTCTGTCTCTTATGTTTCTAGACATACATCTGTGCATTTACTCCTACTACGAATGCAAAGAGAGTATTAGGAAAGTTTTAGTAAATTATCAACAGGACTTTTTATAAAATTTGAAAGGTGCTTCAGGTTTCTGCTGACATATGAGAGGTAATCTGCAAGTAGAGATCACAACATGCTGTGCAACTGAGCAGAAAGGCATGTTTTTATTCCTGGCTGGTATCTGTCCTTTTCCAGATTCCCTTAAAAAGAACTGAGCAGAAGTGTTAACATTCTTACGTCTTAAGCACATTTGGGTTCCATTGTAATCATGACCAAATGAAGCTTTTGAGCTTGGAAATGGAATTCCTGAAGAAACAGAGATAAAAGTAGTTTTTAACTCAGGACAAACTTTTGCTTACTCTCTCCACAATCAGGTGAAATAAGACCTCAGAAGGTTCAGAACCAGGAACACAAAACCTGCAAATGACTGCCATGGGCAAGTGTTTAGCAATGTTAAAACATTTAAAAAAACTTTTTTTTATATTATTTCAGGAGGTTGCAGGGTCAAAAATAGAATTTTCAGCAGGTTGGAATATCAAGGCATATTTTTAAAATCCCTTTGACATATTAGTGTTTTTATTGCACACAGCATGGTAGTGGCTTGCTGCCAGTCAGACACATTCTGCTTGCTTTATTTACACATTGAGGTCAATGAAATTCCAAGGCAGGATTACTCATTTGTGCCTAACAAATTTAGATTTGCCAGTGAAGTGACCTCTGGTTGTCACTAGGATTGTATTAAACCAAAGATCTTAAATCTGTGCTACATGAGTTAAAGGGGTTACAAGTAGAGTGGAGATGAAAACATCTTTGGTAGACCTTCAAAAGCTTCAGTTTGTTTAAAGAGGATGAGTTATTATGACAAGATGATAACGATAGTATTGCTTACAGTACGTAATGTTGTGGTTGTTGTTGACATTTAATGACCTTCTTTCCATTTCTGGAACCCCAACTCGTGGTTATGAATGGTCAAGCATCGTCCATTGCCTGACTGTGGCTCCAAGCTGCAAGTTCAGAGTGACTTTGGATCCTTTGGTGATCCTTGTTTGTTTGTCTCTTCTACCTTTGTTCCAAGCTTAGTCAACATACAATAGGAAACACAACTTTTAGATCACTTCTCTGATTCCCAGTTTTGGGTTTTGTATTTTCCTAAGACATGGGTTAGGTGTTAGGAATCCAAGAGAACCCAATGTATTTTTTTTCTGCATACCATAAGTGTTTTCTTTTCATTGTTTACTCATGACAGGTAAATTGCTTCTCTTTCAGTACTGGTTTAACATAAAATATATATTAGTCTGAAAGAGAGAAATTGCTTAATGTAATTTTGTAGCTACAGTCTTTGTCATACTCAGAGGCTTTCTGTTTACCCATCCAATCGTATAACCAATTGTTCCCATAATCCTCAGCATTTAAGAATAATGTTTCCATGGTAATCTCAAATTCTGTAAAAGCTTATCATTCTCTAAATGGATAGCTTTAAATAAATAAGTCATCAGTTATCTAGTAGCCAGAATATACTTTATTGGTTTAAAAAGAAATATACTTCTGTTAAGAAAAGAGACTAGTTTGTTCAGCCATAATAAGTTCACAATCTGCAGAATCATGACCCTACTGATAGTGTTAACAAAAGCTTGCTCCTTAATTATCTGCCTTGCATTCAGCTGCTGTTTCCCTCCTAAACTCAATTATAATTCTAATAGCAGCTGTGCTGCCATTGTTTGTTGCAATTCATTTTAAAGAACTTTGATTGGATGTCATTGGTCTTTTTGACTAAATGTGCAAGGTTCAAAGTATCCACTGCCACTAATAGCCCTCATCTCATCTCAAGATTATACTAATTATTTACATAATTATATATTATACTTTACAGAGCTATTATGTGTTATTTCTAAATGACAGTTCTCCATCAAAGATGTTGAACAAAAGAATATATATAGTTTTATTGTCCTTACACATATTTCAGTGTTGATGAAGATATGCTAATGATTACTCTCTATATCTGTGTTAGCCAACAATTGAAGTATCCTTCCAGTGCACTGCAAATTTATTAGAGCATTTGGAATTCTCCTTTTCTTTCAATTTTGACTCCTCATTTGTTATTTCTTCCGTACATCTATGTCAGTACAATTGATGTGTTAAGCACTTACTTTTACAGGAACAAAAATGTCCTTCAAGGTTTGAGGTCTTATTATATGATAAATCTTAGTTCGATGTTATAATTACAACAGCTAGTAGAAACACAATTCATAATTACCATTTCTATTATTGTAAAAAGCCAGCTCATCTCTAGTGTAATATAAGAGTTTATATGATGGAATATTTCATTTATACAAGAGTAGACAAAAATAAATTAAGAAATTGCTGCAGGTCTTGGAATTTGGTTTGGATTCCATGTGTGGACCTAATTCTATTGACTTGATATCACTACTACAAGTACAATTTTATTTCAGCATAAGTCATATATGTCAAGGAAAATAAAGTAGTAAAAAAATGTAATCGTTGATTACCTTAAGGAAAGTCTATCTGTTTAGATATAGAACAGAATTTACTTGGTGTTTAAAGATGAAATGAAGTGACTTGTAGTGAGGCTTTTATTCTGAGGACTGTGGAATCCTGAAGTTTGATTTGGGCATGACTACCACAAAGGCAAGACCATGAATTCTGCCTTTTTATAATGGAAATTATTATCAAGGTCACCTACACATATATCAATGTGTAGGTGGCATCAAATGTCTTGTTGCCTGTCAAAAACTGGAGTGTCAGGGCATTAAATCACTAGGGTGCTTTTTGTATTTGTTCTTTCTAATATCTGAAATGCCACCAAAAATCCCCCATCAACAAGTCTGCAAAGCACTGAAGGAACCCTGTTGGAGTTGCAAAGGCAAGAGATTTGTAGTCTGTACTTCAGCTGCACTACAAATGCAAACTGGCCTCTATGTATATACATAGAGTAATGGTCTTCTGTTGCACAATCATACATAGCTTTGTGAGAAATTGGTGCCCCATTCAGTGCAAGAGATTCTGAGTTTGCAGTGAAAGAGATTGCAGCCAAGGCGCCTCCATTTTCTGCAGAAGCTAGAAAGTACGCAGCAAATGTTGATGAGAACTGCAGGGAGAGAATGGTTACTCAGTTAGAGTATTTGAAAATTGCCCACAGCAGCTCCACAGTGTTTCTTTTTGCTGATAGTTCATTTATGTAGAAATGTTTGCATAGGTATTCAGTATTTTTGGATGCCTGACTTGGGATCATGATGACTGATGTGCAGAAATGCTGAGGATTCAAAGTTACAACTGATATTTAGATTTCTGCTGCAGATTGAAGCTTGTGTTTCAGGCACACAAAATATTTGTAGAATTCCAAACACACACTGAAGATGAGATCCAAGATGTCTGAGAGCTGGAACATGCAATACATTGATGCTCTCATCCTTAAATTCTTTTGGTCAGATATTAAAATGTACTTATTTGCATGGTTATTGATGGACATAGTCTCATAGAAGAAACTACAAAAGCACCCTTGTTCTGTAAATGACGTGTTTTAGAACTTTTGGGAAAACTATTAGGCTCCTTCATGCATTTTTGGGTACTTATTTAACTGTGAAAAATCTGATCCTCGGTGGCTTAACTCCTAAGCAGTAAAATGGCAATAATAAAACCTACTCCTCCCTGAGGCTGTTGCAAAGGTAAATTTTTTAATGTCTCTGAACATCTGATACTCTCATGATGAGTCCCACGAAGAAGCTCAGGAGGAAACTGCTAATTCCATCTGCAGCTCAGAGCATGAGTACTGTATGGTAAGCAAGTCCTAGGATAACACTGATAAAGGAGAAAAAAACCCCTGAATAACTGCTTATAGGGTGAGCACAGTCATTTTTGTGCAGTGAAGGAGACAGGATTGTGAAATTAAGGACTGTATCAAAATGCACATGCAAAAGGAGTTTCTAATGCTTGAGTAGTATTTGGCTTGGAACCTTAGTATTGATATCAGAACACAGTTCTATATGCACTATTCTATAAAGTTTTTGTTGACAGATGTTTGGGAAAGTACATATATTTAACTTACAGCTCTGACACCTGTTATTAATAGAGTTTTCCTAAACCAGAGGGAATACAAGCTTTATTGTACCCCAGGCTCTCATATGTCTATATTAGGGGAGTGATTAATATACTTTTTCTTTTTTCAGAGTTGGCTACCAAATACTTACAATTGAAATCTTCTGGAAAACAAATATGAATCTCGTTAATGAGACAAGTCTGCCATGTTGATGAAAATAAATGTAAAGTTTATTCTACCAGAGTTTCAGAAGCACAATCCATTTAGAGGAGTATTGCATATCTGTTCCAACTATCTCACTGTATGAAATACGAAAATGTATTTTAGTTGCACGTGACATTTCACACATAATCCAAACTTTAATCATGGTTTAAGATTTAAACAGTAATTTTAATAAGAAAAAAAAATCACATTTTTAGTGCAAAATCTGTGTTAGCTGCCTGTTTTACTGTGTTCTTGGTATCTATTCATATCTGGAGTTTTGGTCTGAACTTGGAAAATTCTGTGGATTTCCTTAGAGTTCTGTTCCAATACTGTCAGAGTTTTATTTGACTTTTATTGAGTCTGTCATCTGAATGTATATATAATACTTACAGAAGGTACCAGTAAGTGGGATTCAGTGTCATTTTAGTGTTATTTCTCCTGCTTCTTTGCCCAGAGAATGAGGAAGGGCTAGCAATTGTACTACAGTGCTCCACTCTGAAGCAAAGGACAAGTCCTATTTTTGTCCCATAGATGAACATTTAAAAGTAATTTAAAATTAACTGAAGATTCTGTTTGGTTCCACAGATTGTTTACATTTTGGCTTGAAAAACTGAAGGAAAAGAAACAGAAGGGAGCAAAATAAAAACCCAAGGTACACCTTTCAGCAATGTCACTTTTGAGATTCCAGACTAACTTGCATCTGTTTTTTTGCATATTATTCTAAATGTCTTAGATCACTCTTACATTCCTGTTTGCATTTCTTTTTAATATATATTTCCAATTAAATATTTTCCTTATATTTACAAATGAAATGCAAAGCGGCCTGGGGTGTGAGGTGCCAGATGTGGATTACTTTCCTGCCTCCGAAGCAGAGCACATAGAATAAGTGAAAGTGTTGAGGAAAAAGGGCAGAATGTGATTGTAATCACAGTTCAGAAAAATATTCAGAATAAAACTTGTGTTTTCTATTAGAAAGGGCATAATATTTTAAGAAACATTAAAATCTAGAAAGAGAATAATTATAGAAGTAAAAGAACCAAACAACAATGGTTTTTTTTACCAATACAACACTGTCTAGTTTTCAAAACAGATGCAGCACTAAAGGTAAGAAAAACAAGCATGTATTCTTGTGTTTGTTGGATTACTGGTCTTTCTAATCAGCTCTAACCATTCTAGCCTATTATTTTATGTTATATTAAAAATATTGTTATTATTATTATTATTATTGATAAGCATGTATATCTCTGCACTTTTTTAGATATTCTCATTGAATACAGGACAGCTAACAGAAGTAAAGTCTTCAAAATGAATTATAGCAACTAAAAGGTTTCTGAATAGCAGTAAGAAGTAATGTAAGACATGCTGCTGTGACTTTAATAGCATGGTGATATAGACCTGATTCCAGTAGTAGAAAACATTTATATTTTATAGAATTACAGAGCGAATGCTCTAGTTCTTGCAGAGAGGGCACTCACTCACTGCTTTTGCAATGGGGTGAAAGATGTTAAGTTAGCAGCAGCATAATTCTCCCTGGTTAAATTTGTACATTTTAATAGCTTTAATAGGTATCTGTGTTCTTTCTGGTTTGTGATATTGCTTTTGCCTGGAATTATCTGCCTCACTTACTTTTAAGAAGCACAATCTTTTTTCCTTCCATCATTCTGCAAAAGGTAGTTCCCATGAATTTTTCCACCATATATATCACTCTGGCAAGAGGTAGTATCTCAGTCCCTAGTCCAGACTGAGCACCTAAATACAGAATTTAAATGTGTCAAATACAGGAAGATATGCCAGAAAAGAGGCTATCAGTATTGAAGAAGCAAAAGTAAAATGGTTTGTCTGATTGCTGATAAAATGCCATGTATGTTCACTTAAAGAAGGGGATTTAAAAATTACGAGAGATTTTTTGGAAGATATAAATGTATGTTTGCTAAAATGAGTAAAATTATTTATTTTCTGGAACTTTGTGGTAGATGTATTCTGGAAAAAAATAACTCATCATTTATCCAAGTACTTTAGGACTAAATTGAACAGGGAATACTTTTTTGTGTTTTTTCTGACAAACCTGGCTGTTCTAAGTGTTTCTGTGTTTTCTGGTTTCTAGTTCACACGTCCTGTGGGAACAAAGAGGAATCTATTTTTGCTGTTTGATTTTCAACACGAGAAGCTTCTTGTAACTGTTAGGGAAATGACCTTTCTCAAACACAACAAATCAAAACCTCACAATTGGTTCTTAAACTGTTTTTGTTCCTGTTGAAGACCTAATTCCAATATAGGAATATTCCCTTATAAGTGTGATAGATCTACAAACCATCTTCTATTATGTATTCTGAGTCTTTTTAGTGTAGTCAACATGCAATTAAAAGCCTGGACAAATGTAAAGAGGTCCAATGTTGTAAAATATTTGAATGTTATAAAGAGACATTGACAAAATACAGTTTTTCTGTGCAAGTGGTGGGCAGAAATGAGGAGTTAGACTGGTAAATTTTTGCTTCTGAAGTCTGGTAAAAGATGGTTATTGTACTTGCTGGTACATGTGGAAGTGTCTCAAAGTGTTGAGTGATAACAATAGCACAGAACAAGAGACCCATGTTCAGTAATATTTATATCATAGACATGTTTTGTCTTTGTCAATTCCTATTTCTGTTGTTTATCACCACATTTCAACATGCCTTTGTAGCAGGTTGCAAACTGACTGCTTTGCTAGCTAACTTGGCAATTCAAATTTGAAGTCTCTGTTCTGCAATTCCTCTGGTAGGTTGCCTGTTTTTTATGTATTTCTCTTCAAAATAGCTCTGGGACCTTGGATTTTGTCCATTATTTCTGAAGAATAATAGCCAGTGACTCCAACAGTATTTCTGCAAGTTCCATTAGCACTCTGGGATGTATTCCATCTGATTTCTGTGAATTTTCTTTTTTTTGCAATAAATGTATTGTACATTAAAGGATCAGTTGTTGCATGACTTAAGAAAGTCTGGGCAAATCTTTTCTGAAGGATTATTTAGGAAGAAAGATAGGGGTTTTTGTATTAGTGTCTGGATGGCAAACAGAGGACAGGATTTATAAAGAAAAATTGAACTATAGGGACACAAATGTAACATCACAATACCAGCTCAGCAGAACCAGAATCACCTTCACCAGTTCACCAGAACTGATGAAGGGTATGTTTGGGGATGTTGCACACATATGAATTCCGTTTATTATTAATAACTATTGACCATTACTGTTAGGTAAAATTGGAATAGTGACAAAAAACTATTGAAAACATACTTTTGGTTAAAATGGAAGTACTTCTTGTTTATAAACCTGACCCTCCCCGTAGTACATCTGCTTGATTAGTCCTGCATCTCCTTTTTGAAGTTAAGTTTCAATGAACTTTGTTGTCCTTTCTTCTTGTCATGTGTTATGTACATTTAATTTTGATATTGGAGATCAATGATCCTTACATTTATTTGCCTAGATTATATCCCTCCATGACAAGGTTTTGAAAGTCTTTTTTAGCAGTTTTGCCCTTCAGCTGTAAATTGTGATTCTGTATTTCTTCATTAATGATTTTGGAGTGCTTACATAACTACTTAAGAGAAAATATTAAATGTAAGATGGTTCCATTAATTTAAGAGCAGGGACATTCTATTTAGACTCCCTTTCCTCGCTCAAGGAGTAAAACATTTTTCATTTTGATAAATGATTTGCCTTGTTATAACTTTTTTAACTAATGGATATAGAAAAAATACCCTGCTAAATAAAAATGATATGACAAAAAAGTGTGACATTCACTTTATTTTATACAGAAATGAATGTAACGCAAAGTGATTTTATTGAACTGTAACGACAAAACATTGGAAGTTCAGAGCTGAATTGGCCTTGAAATTTATTTCTTGACTAATATAGATCATTTTGCCTCCATATGTAGGTTCATATATAGCCCAGTTAAAAACCTATACCACCAGCAGTGCAGTGTTATAAGGAATTAGGTTCATTTCCTTTTTCTAAAGGGTGCATCAGGTGTTTGAGCATCAGTGTCACTGTCTTGGCTCTGTACTGCAGGTGGATGTTAATCCGTTTGGAAAACAGCCTCCCCTCTCACCCTTTACATGCTTCTAGAGAAGTTATTCTAGTTTGTATACAAAAGGTTCATATCCAGAAATTTGCATTGCTTTAACTTTTCTTCTGGTCAGAAATGAGGCTGTCATTTCCAAGGAAGTGAGCTTTCCATATGTGAGTGCCAAAGCTCCTTGGTCTCATGTGGTCTCAGGAAATGAGTGCTGAAATGCACACTTGAGATACAAGAATCCTTTACTATAGATTTTCGTCTTTTTTTTTATTTTAATAAAATTCTCTTCTAAAATATTTCATTTAACCAAATAATTTAGTGGTCTAAACTTCAAGTGTGTTAGAGCTTGTGATCAATATGCAATAATTATCCAGACTGAGATGTTCAAAAGGTCTGAAGAAAAATTACATGTCATCTCCCCTTATGTTCTGAATGCCTTTGAAAATTTTAGTCATGCTTTTCAATGGACTCTACTCAGAAAATATTAAATTCTATTATTTAGTGAGTGTCATTTGCATATTGAACTAGCTGAAGTATTAGAACAGTAATCAATGAAATCTCTCCAATCTAGATAACTTTGTACTGTTTTTAATCACATCCGGCAGCTCCAAAACTTATAACCCTACATGTATCTCCTAACTTGCTGAAGCTCCCAGTTCCATCCTAATGTGTTTCACTCATGTAATAAAAGTAAATCTCTCTGTACAGGTTATTACTGTGAATGTCAATTGCATTTATATATATCAGAGGAAAGATGTTGGTCATTATACATTTTTTTTACTATTCTTCATCTTCAACTGCTGCTATAAGTGTCATCAAAAGGCATCATGCATTTGAAATGTTTTTCACATTATTTCCTTTTCTTGTTCCAAAACTGAAGAACCTAATTACAGAGCTGCTAGCATGGGTGCACCCTCTCATGGATGGAAAAGATAGATTCAAGGTAAGGGTATATGAGGTAAAATTTTTAACCTCTCAGGAGAATATTCATGTAATGAAGGGCATGACGTTGTTATCACATCCTCTATTCGAACCTGTGTATGTGGCGTATACATCTCCACAAACAATTTGCCACCACCAGCCTTGCTGCTGAAGAACTGATGTGTACTTTCCAAAACTGAATTGCTTTATCTATTGGCTTTCCATAGGATGAGCTCACATCCTTAGCTTTCAGGAGCTTCCAACACAAACCCTACTAATTTAGCAACTCAGCATCACACTTAACATTGAAGTTTTTCTATGTTTTAGTATTAAGCAGGACATGTTCAGTTGTCATTTCTTTGAAGGTTCAAATTCCATGGCAGAGATGTTTTTTCTGGACCTTTTTTTTTTGTCAGGATTGGAGGCAAAGTAACTCCACATTTACATCTGGATGTGCAGCAAGAATCCACAGTGTGTGTTCTGATGAGAGGAGGTGGAAAGAGCAGAGGAGGGATGGGTGCCTCTCCAGGCTGTGCTGCTGCAAACTCCAAGTTGATAGAATTACCCTGTCTCAGAGCAGGATTCCACTGAGAAACAGATGACCACTTCAGTCAGGGATTGTTTGAGCAGGAGGGAGATGAAAATAAAAGGCAAAAAATAAATTAAAAGCCTTCACAAAACTACACAGTATATAGCAGGCTTTAGCCCTTAATATTAGGGTAAGAATATTTTCACTTACAAGTAGTTTGGAGTCATATAAAACATGAGATAAAATCTGTGTGGGAAATGGTCTATGATTTACACTCCTTATACCCTTTCCCCTTACTTTGCCAGGTAATGGCAGCCAAACTCTGTGTTAGAAATTCAAGACAAAAATCTTTGTCGTTACTCCCACATCTTCATGGGATTTCCCTGCAGTTTTTATGTTCTAAATTTATTTCTAGGATGTTGGCCCAAAGATGTCACTCCCTGCATTGCACAGATATGTGGATTTTTTGGACACTGAAATACAAACACCTATCTCTATAAGCACAGATTATTTTTCAAATGTGTATGTAAGTCAAAAGATTGGTGGAAACAAGGAATAACTGGTAAGGGAGAGTGCGAGCCATGTATTTTCCAGACATTTAGTGTTCTTGTGCTGCATTCAGATGAAAAGAAATCTGGATTGAAATTAAGACAGTTATGTTCATCTTTGATATGTTAACAAGAGAGTCTCCTTCTCCCATCACTTGTTACAAGTGTCCTCATGACAGCTGCTGTGCTGAAGAAGTTATTATTCAAAAATAACTTTCTATCTCACTTGAAATTTAAGTTGCCAGATATGATTTTTAATTAATTTTTATGACTATTTTTTCCAAGGTAATAACACGTTAATATGACTGTAACAACTGTAAACCTCTGAAAATGAAATGTCAAAGGTTTTAATTTTTACCTGCAGCCTTAAAATGTACGTTTAAGGCATACAAAAGCTTTTTCCTTTTTTTGATGTACCATTAGCACTATGCTTGAACTGGTACTATGATATGTCAAGTTATACTTTCTTTGGGGCAGCTCCCTGTGTGCTGGAAGTAGTCATAAGTTCATCAGTCTAAATGCAGCAAGGCTGGTATATAACACCCTTAAACAGGTTCCATTTTTGTGAGATTACTGAAGTCTGCTGAGGCTTCAGGTATTCACCTGTTTGCCTCATGCTGGTCAATATTCTAGAGAATGTCGTTTCATTTAAAATCCTTATTTGGATCTTTCATGCCATATCAGTCTGTCAGATTTTGATTGTAACAGTGACAAAAATAGTGGAGGAGTCAAGAACAGATCTTCAAATGAGATTATGATGCATGTGGTAAGATCTGCCTCTGGAAGCTGTCGAGTTTTTTGCTCAGTGACCAGAGTGTTGCATCTTACTGAGTTACAACAGATATTAAGCTGGCAATACAACAGATATTAAGAGAGATGCAGCAGTTGCCTTGAAAAGAGATTCGTCTATTGAAGGAGAACTTTCTGGAGCTCTGTCTCCTCTTCCAATAAACATTTTAGCTCAGGATAGCCCTGAAAATTTATTGTGTGTTCCATTATTAATACTCATAAACACAAGATTCATACTTTTTTTTTGCTTACTCTACCTGTTTCTCTGGCTTCTGAGATGCATTAAGCTTTCAGTGGGTAACTCTGAGACAGTGAACACCCACTTACCAACTCTTGTTGCCCTGTGGGCAGGGCTTTTACTATTTGGTTAAGGTCTAAACCAAGATAAATAATCCTTCAAGTGTGATTGTCTTTAATTCACAAGTGGAAGTTCACATAGACAAATATTTACATTGTATGTGCAAATGATGGATTTTTTTCAAATCTATGAATTGTACACGTGCTTAAATGAGCTGGAATTAAGCTTTTACAATTTTTGAAATACAATATTTTTCCATCTCATTGATATACAAGGCATGTTTTCATAATACTTCTGCACTCATATCAACCATTATCACTCCTGCATTACCAGTAAGTAGTGTGCTAACATCTCTTTTAGGGATGAGTAATCTTCACTGTATTTTTTTAACTGGAAAATGAAAGATAATGTTCATTTCCCTCGGCAAAAATAACTATATGGAAATGCATCTTCCTACTATATTTATTTGCCAGCTCTTGTATTCAGATTGCTTTACTGATTAGAGAGCCAGGACATCAAGGTTTGATTCACATTGAATGTTGTCATTGTGATAAGTTTTGCAAGCATTTCAACTTTCCATATATGCCAGTTTCAATATTTAAAAATGGAACAGTATTTCAATTTCACTGTTCTGAAATGCCTCTAGGTGAAAGAAGGCATGGTTTCCTTATTTAAATAATGACATGGGTGATTGATCAATACTTTTATTTTGCCAGGTGAGCAATTTGAAGTAAATACTAAGCAGTATAGCACTATCAATGATGACATAGAGTCAGCTTCTCTTCATTAGATGGATACAATATTTCCTCTTGATAGTCAAAGGAATGACACAGTTTTTTTACTTTATCCATTACAGAAGTCTTGTTCCTCAATGGCACCAGCACATGCAGGTTTGTTTTTTTTTTCCAGTAAAATAAGACTTTTTTTCCAATATTTTGCTGCAACAAAGAAGCAATACCACAAAAAATGTAATGTTATTCTGCTTGCTGGAGATATATCCTTGTAATTACCAGTATTGATAGTACAGCAATGGACTAAGTGTGGTTAATGCAAATGGAAAAGTAAGGTTGTAAAAGGTTTTTGAAGAGAAACTTTTCACTGAGAAACTAATTTAGAAACTCACTGTTTAGTACCAGAGCCCCTCTTTCTCATGAGTGTTAAGAGTCTCTGCCAGGGCCGGTTTCCTTCAGGGGATATTCAGAACAGATACAGTTCCATCAACCTTTCTTAGGTTGCTAGACTAATCTGCTAGACTGATGAGCAGGTCCTGAAAACCCTGTGTCCTACCAATTACAGGAATTGTAATGTTGTTTGGTCCTCTGTGTGAGAAGAAGCTTTGCAAACAGGGGGTTAAAAATTCCAGGGGCAAAGACAGAAGCAGAGAGGAAGCAATGTAAAATGGAAGGCTGAAGCACTGACACTTCAAGAGATAGAGTCATTATTCTTCTACCTGAGGAACAGAGGATATGACAGGTGTTTAAATGTCTGTATGTAGTGCATATGAGTTCTTTCTTTTAGCTTTGATGTGATTTTCCCAGTTTAATTTACATGGTATAACTTCAAAAATAATAAAAAAAAAGATATTGTAGAACTATCATGGCAAGCATTTCATAGGGTGTCAGTTTGGAATAAAGGAATAAAAAGTCTAATAATATCTTTCAAGCATTAATCTCTACAAGATGTCCTGAAGACCAGAATTAGAGCAATATGTGGTCTTTGCCATCTTTGACTGTTGTGACTCAAAGACACTTTTGATCACTTAAAAAGAAAATTCAGCACTCAAAAAGCACAAAACCCAGTAGAATTTCCACAACAATCCAATTCCCCATTTACATCCCAACAGGGTTAATTGTCAATGCATTTCACACAAGAAAAAATACACTGTTCTCATGATTGTTTGTGCATGTAGTTCCCTGTACCCCATGCTGTAAACAAACCCCACGGTGTCAGATCCATGCTGTGACAAACAATATATGCCCAGTGGGCCAGGCTAGCAAGACCTACTGTATGTTTATGTTTTTTTCCTTTACATTTTTGTAAAGCTGCTTCTTCCTCTGTCCTAGCCTGGCAGTATAGCGTTTTATAGTTTGGAGGATTGTAAAGCTGTCCCTGAAAAGCATATTGGAATGAAGCATTTGGACTCACAAATGAAAGCTCAAGCTCTCCACTGAAAATTCTTTGTTTTCTAAATGATTTCAGGGTATGTAGCAGGACATAAAATCTGCACATCAACACAAATGTTTGTAGAAGATGTGGATAATTCAGTGGCATCTTAGTGCCTCACTTCAGGTGAGAATTGTGGCTCTTTTACGGCGGCATTTCACATCAGAGCACTCTTTATCTTCCTGAGCTGTGTTGGATATCAAAAGGTTCTGAAGTAAAATGCAGCCTATAAGTCCTTTAAAAATATTGGAAATGACAGCTTGGCTGCTCAGAAAGGAAGAACTTTTCTTTACAAGGATTGAACAGTACTGTCTGAAATTTCTTTAGAAGAAGGCTAAAGGGAGATGTCACATCTCTTCTAGTCCTATTTTCTTATGATTCTGGGAACATGGCACTCAGGTTGGTAACAAAATAGGGATAAAATATATCCATTAATTTGAAAAAAGTCAACCGTTTTCTAATTGCATGTTCAAGAGGTTCTTGGAGTTGCTGCATTTTCTAAAATTTCATCCAGCACATTGCTAAACCAGAGTTTGAAGTCTGGGCTGTGTGCAAGTTTTGTGACCACTCAATCAAACCTCACAATTCTATTTCTGGTTCCTGGTTTGATTAACAGAACCCACCAAAACACAAGTAATGGGACATGAAGACTTTGTGTTGACTTTCAAATAGGATTTGCATTGCTCAGGCCTGTTCATCTGGAAGTTTGCTCAAAAGATATAGAGACAAGGCAGAATTATGGAAAAATGCACTTAAGTACTCAAATTATTCTAGACATGTATTCAGTGTCAAACCTGAACCCTTTTGAAGTGTTCTAGGATTATCTAGAATCCTAGAGATGCAGATTTAGGATAATTCCTAAACTGTTCTACATCTATTAGACTAAACTTAAGGTTTCTTAAATGTAAAGCAGAATTCATTGCAGCTTGTGAGGACTCGTATTTGTGTGGCATTTCTTTTAGTTTTTGACAACAAACATAATATAATGCATCTTCTAAAAACAAACTTCCCAAAACACTTTACTAGTGAGAAATGAAGAATGGTGCATCCGCTTTGTATAAATATATAATATATGATCATTATATGTATGTAATTATGATTTATTACAACAAATTCTTTAAGGAAAGTGCAGCTGCTGAATTTTTAAATATTTTTATTTTTGATTGATGTAGTCAGCACTCTTTTTTCAGCATCCTTTGAATGAAAGATGTCAGCACTCTTCAGTGATACCCTTTTTTTATTTAAGAATTTCCTTCAATGTATTTGAAACATGAATTTCAAACCCTTCAAAATAAAAGAGAAAAATTTTAATCAAGCTGTCACTTTTTAAAAATTCTACTTAACTGAAATATCATTATTTCCTTGCAAACCAAGACCAATTTTAAAAATATCTAAGTTAACAGCCAGTATTATTTGTACATTCTTTTCTTAATTGCTGTTTATTACTGGATTTTGATTTGCTTATTGTGAAGCAAGATGTAATTCTTTCTAAGTAATGATAATCAAATAGTATAATAAAGTTATATTTTTTAATTATAATAATTTGATTAAATGAGATTATTTATCAATCTAGTGGGCCAAGAACATGAACCCTAATTGAAATCCAGTCAACTTAGATTTTGTTAGAGAGTTTATAAAATCAGAGTATCTTGAAGGTCTGCATAGATGTTACAGAGATATCATAAAGGATTCCAGTATTAATCTAGATGGAATTCTGCCTAAGGATTTAAAGTTCTGAGAAACATGGTTGATGAAATCATGGCAGAATAAGAAATATTTATTCTACTCTGTGAATGCTCTGGAAGTAATTTATGTCCCAAAAGTTACATGGAGAAATCTGTGCTATGAAAACAAAGAGTGAAAATAATTTTTGCTTGCAAATTAACCGGAATGTTGAAAAGTTAGTTTAATCTGAGGAGTTCTGCTTTTAGTTCTTCTGAAAGGAAAATATAAGGAAGTTATCCCTCTTGTCCTGGCAATTAATTATGGTAGTGGTCAGTTCAATGAATGCTAGAAATACCAGCAAAATATGTGGGTTTTTTATAGCTCTTGTCTATAATTTGAGAGGTCCCTTGAATAAAGATTTCATAATTCATACAGAATAGTAAAATGCATGTAGTTCTCTATGAAGAACTAATAGAGAAATAACACCATATTATCCTTTAGTCCCTATACCTTACATACAAAGGGAAAATTTAAAATTCATATTTTGTGGATACCAGCACAGATATGTAATCAGTAAATCTACTGACTTGCTAACATTTTTCTCAGTTCAGCATAGATAAAAGAGAAAAATTCTGAGCAAATTCTAAAAGTCATTCAGCTTGGACTCTAGCAGTTGAAACAAAGCCCTGACTTTAGAGGACCATAATTGCCTCAAAGAAATTACTGCACTGTGTTGTATCCATAGCAAATATACAAAGACATGCAATTTTAATAACTTAAAAGCTTTGAAATTCCACAGCAAGAAGAGCTGTATTTCATCTGTATTTCAGACTTCTGCTGGGAATGGTTTACAAGTGTAACCTTCTAATCAGATCCATTAAAAACCAAAATTGCGATATTGCAGTTAAATAACACAAAACTCACAATGATGAAGCTGTAAGCAAGACAGTGCTTCAAAATGTTTTAAATGGTTTTTAAGGTCACAGTTGCCACCTACCCTTCCCAGACAGATATATGGAGATAGCTTACTATCTTTTAAGAAAATGAGATTAAGAAAACAAGGCAAGTGTGTGTGAGTAGGTGGGGAGAGTGTTGGGGAAGAATTTAATTGCACTGTAAAGGCTTTTAGTTTTAAAAAACACTTTTTCAATTAACCAAACATAAATATAATGCCGTGTATACAGTCAAGAAATTTGCTACTGTCAAATCTGTGATTCATGCTTTCAGTCCTTAGAATGTGAAATCCATTGGCAAGATTGACATCTAAAATCCTAAAAGGGACTTACATTTTATGAAACTAGAAATTCTTTCTTGATTCTTGAAACATATTTGCTCTTAATTACCACACATCTGTTTACATTTTTTCCCCCTGTTATAACAAGTTAGCATGCTAATTTTCACAAATACGTTTGTGTTGTTTTTCTGTAATATTTAAACATTTAATTATTGTAAAATATGCAACATGTTTGTCTGCCTTTGAAATAAATGTAGAATACATGCTCTCTAATCATTCTAGAAAGCCTGATTGCATTTGCTTTGGGTACTACAGGCAAAACTTTGCTTCCATGTACTTCCCTTGTTGCCAGGGGAATTCTTTAATATAACAAATCAGTTTGCTGAGTACCTTCTATGGCCCAGGTATTCCACTTTCTAGTATTTATAACTGTTCTAGGATTTCAATCGCAAAGAGAAATGCTGAAACTGTTGCTTAGCAAACTCCTTCTTCTATCAGCAGTAAAGACATTTCAGAAAATCTAATTCAAATTAAGAAATTTGAACAAATTATTTTAGTGAACAGATTGTTTGAGATCCTGATGACATCTCAATACTGGCTAGAGAGTGTGACAGATTATTCACAGACACATAAGAATCTGCATACATGCAGTTATTTTCATTGCTACATCCCATAAAACCAAGCTTGTGGATTAATGGACTCATAGATCAATAAAACATTGGCCACATTAAAAGAAAATGCTAAGCATAAATGAGAAGACAGTTTCTAGTCAAACTACTGGGAAAATAGGAATCCATTTGTGTCACAGCATTCTTCCTCCCCCGGAGTAATTGCTACAGGCCTAATTTCTTGATCTGATTTGTTCTTCTGAATAGTCTTCAGCAGGTGCCATATTTAATACGAATGCTTCCAGTCCTGAGTAAAGTACTGGAGTTAATAATGGAGTGGCAAAGTTTTAATGTTCCTTAATCTGTTTTCAGTTGGTTAACCTGAAAATAATGTCTGCCTGCCCTACTGGCAGCTCCAAAGACTACAGTGAACAGGTGGGGTGTTTTCTTTCCAGGAAATGTCACTTTGATGCCTGGAAGCAGATGTAGTTTTCCCCGACTCAGTGCGGGTCTATCTTCTAACTTAATAGGAGCTCTAAATAGCTGACAGGTGATAATACATCTAGTCAGCTCTAAGCATGTTCTGACTACACTGCCAGCTAGTAACAGGGAAACTTTCACTTCTGCAAAAAAACTGATCACCTTTTAGAGCAAGAAAGCATGTTTAAAAACTTTCTGATTAGAAAATCAAATCAGATTGATATAGCAATACATACATGTAAATGGCCAATCTGCATGCACAGAAACATTATCTTGATATATTGGTGATCTGATATTAAAAATAACTTTCAGGGAAGAAGGGATTATTTAAATCTCCATTCTAGGTGAAGGAGGATACAGAAGTCTTAGCCTATTAGATAATCTGACCTCTGATGACAGCTCTAGGGTAAGGGTTTTAGCCTAAACTGATAAGTAGTACTTTTTTTTTCAGAAACCCATTTTGACTTATTGAGCATTTTGGGTGCCTCCAGTGTGTTTCTGTGAGTGAATTTCTCATGGGCTGAAAGATTTTTCTCCAGGCTTGGGTACTCCTTTGGTGACTTCTACAGTCATTCTGGTTATTCCAAACTTGCATTATTTACTTTATCTCAGAGAAATGGGGGAGGTGAGGGAAATGAAAGGAGTTCAGATATTAGGTTTTTTCACTCGCTTGCAATGCTTCTGTCTCCCTTCAGCCTGCCTTGGTCTGAGTGAAGACCATCTGTTCCTCTCACCTTCCAATTTTTCACAGAAGCTGGTCCAGCATTTGGAAAGAAGTATTTTCTTCTATAAGCATTTGGAAAGAAGTATTTTCTTCTATAAGAATTTGTTCTCTGAGAGCTGCACTGCTGAGGATACTGAGCTAATACCCAACTTCCATTCCTGCTGCTGATGGTTCTTGGTGTGCATTACTGCAAATTTTGTCCCCTAAAGTGAATATTTGATATCATGCTGAGATGCCATCTAGCTCCAGGTTATGGTAAATATCTGATTTGGATTTCTCTATACTTAGATTCTTTTTGTCATCAGGGACTCAAAATTAATTTGACTGTGTGGTGAGTAAATCATTTGCCAAACCTCATTTTTAGTAGAACAGTGATTTTGAGCTGTATAAAGTGATTTTCTGAATAATTCACCAAATGGATTATTCTGTCTTCTGGCATTGTGTACTGTAGGAATGTAGATTATGTGTGTAGATAATAGACAGACAGACTGACTGACTGACCAACTGACTGACCAACATTTGCCATGCCTGAGATTCATGGAAGACAAATTGCTGGCAAGTTAAAACTTCCTGAAAAACAAGATTTAAAATAGAAAGGATGACACAACTCTAACAATAGCATTGTGAATGGCGACGTTGTCATTCTGAATGGAGATCTGCTTGAGACAAATTGAATAACAATGCTCTTTTTCTTCATTAAGACCATTAAAATCTGTAAGGCTATGGGACCTGCATAGACATAAAGGTTTTAAAAAGCAATGAGGAGAGACTAATGCTCATTGATGCATACTTACTTGAAGAACCCACTTAGGTAAAAGTTTGTGCTAATCTGTGCTCTGAAAGATTTGAGCAGAAAAGCCTCATTTTTGCATTGGTTAGACGAAAAAAACCCATTTTTTTCTTTGTATCTCCACATAAATATTACAAATTCTTTTAGGAGTGCAAAATAGTTTTTTGCTTTTGTAACTGGAGAAAAATGTTATTTGTGTATAGCATCAAAATACAGAAATTCACCAAGAATATTTCCATGTGCCTGACTATGCTGTTTCAGTGGCGTGTCTCTGGGAATATTGCAGTTTTCTATTGTTTTTTGGAAGTGCTAATATTAGCATGAGCTGTGATAAGAATTATTTAAGAACCTAATTGCATGCTCTCTATTTGGCATTTGAATTTTGCATCTTTGGAATTCATCTTTTCAGAGTGCTTCATTTATTTTCTATTAATACCCTGTAATTTAATAATTGTAGTGGGAGGCTAGGGAGAATATGGAACAAGGAAAGATTTGCATTTTTTTTTTGATACAGTAGTTTGTGATAGGCTCTGACCTTTTTTTTTTTTTTTTTGACTGATCTTAAAAAGCAGTTTTGCTAAGGCTGGTGTGAATACCACAGAGCATGGAGAGACCAGATAGGGAGACTATTTATCCTTTATTTCAGTCACTTGTCCTATGACTAAGGAAAGGCTGAATCAAGCCATCAGAGCTCTGCAAACCAATATTAAGCAATGTAATTCTTGATTAAATCTCGCTTGCAATGTAGATATCAGTCTGAAGAAATGGTCTTCTAAACTAAATCTTACCATGAAAGCAGAAAAAAAATACTGCTTTTTTTTTGTTGTTGTTGTTGCCTTAAGACTATGTTGAAAAGCACATCTGAAAAAAAAAAAATGTGGCTGTGACTTCATGTTTGAGTTTTTGCCTGTTAAAACATATTACTACAGGCCTCTGTTTTTTGCTCTTGTAACCCGAATAAGAAAATAGCATGCAAGAAAGAAATCTTCTGGAAAGATTGGCTAATGGCTGTGTAAACAGCAAATGCTTGCCACATATGGGCATTAGGAGATTTTATTGCAAAGACTCAGTAGCTACTGTGAACAGAGCTCTGAAACGTGGTAGCAAGGCAGAGCTTTTGGGTGAAGCTTGGAAGTAGTTTGGCAATGGCCTTACCAGAGGCTTTGGGACTTTGTGGCTCAGGGCCCATGCCAAAAAGGAACTACAGCAGCTAAAAGACAAGGCTGTGATGTGCTGCTTGGGTCTTCTGCAAGGGCCTGTGGTGATGTGAATGAGTGGAACAGAGAATCATGAGGGTCCACTTGAATCCTGAGTTCAGTTTGGGGCCATTAATGACAAGAAAGACAATGAGATGTTGGAGTGTGTCCAGAGAAGGGCAGTAGAGCTAGGGAAGGGTCTGCAGCACAAGTCTGATGAGAGGCAGCTGAGAGAGCTGGGGGTGTTTATCCTGGAGAAAAGGTCACCCAGAAGTGACCTTCCTTATCAGTCTCTGGAACTGCCTGAAAGGAGGTGGTAGCCAGGTGAAGGCTGGTCTCTTCTCCAAGGAACAAGCAATAGGACAAGAGGAAATGGCCTCAAGTTGCACCAGGGGAGATTTAGCATGCATATTATGAGAAATTTTTTCACTGAAAGAGTTGAAAAGTATCAGACCAGGATGACAAGGGAAGTAGTGTAGTCTCCATCCCTGGAAGCATTGAAAAAACATGTAAGTGTAGCTCTTGGGGGCAGGGTTTAGTGGTGGACTTGGCAATGCTGAGTTAATGGATAGACTTGGTGACCTTTGAGGTGTTTTCCAACCTTAATGATTCTATGATAATCAACAAGTCAGGCTTCCCTGAGAGGCTGTTGAGCCTGCATCTTCAAAGGTATTCAAAAGTCATGGTCCTGGACAAGATACTGAAGGTGTTTGTGACAGAGCCGAAGTTTTGGCAAGAGGAGATGCAGAGGTGCTTTCCAACCTCAGCCATTCTGTGATTCTGTAAGCTGACAAGAAAATTGGAAAAGGCTACTAAATATTTTTATGGTTCTGAAAGAAGCGGGCTCCCTGCTGCACCTTTGGTCAGGATGGACTAAAGATTTCAGGAGTCTTCCTTAATAATGGTGAGTGGAAAAACTCAGTTTATGCTCTCAGTCTACTTTTCAGCATTGGAAAACAGGGTACAGGAAATATTATTGGAGAGTAAAGAGGGTAAAAATTCTCTCAGTCATGGAAGCAGGGATCTGAGTAACTGCCCAATTTGCATTTCTAGTGACTGTTCCCTTTCCTCAAATAACATTATCTTCTATTTTTCTTGTTAATGGAGCAAGATCCTAAATTTCTCTGCAGATTTTGTGTAGAAATTATTTTATCTACCCTATTTATAGAGCTAAATACAGACCATAAATGGAATGGTATTTGAGGTCAGCTCAAATAAACCAAGTGAGTGGAGAGGAGAGAGTTGCAGTGATTTGACAAGGAAAACCAGTCTAATGTATTGTATTTGGTTGCATTACATCCATGCATGGTTTATAATCATAATTCCAATTCTAAAGGCAATTTTCCATCGACTACTACTAATACTCCTGAAAAAAAATGTTGGATGCTTTGCACCATGCTGCCATTTCTTTGCTTGCTCTGGAAAGACCAGGAGTGATAGAAGTAATTGCCACAAGTCTCTGCAGTTTTCACAAAAGCTTCCCCTTTTCTGACAGTGGATGTCTGATGTCATGAATCTGTGGATCATAGTGTTTAATCTTCACAACTTCTCAGAGCAGAGTTATTCTAAGTAAATTTTTGTATCTGTGAGAGCTGACAATACATAGAACAAGAAAATGTAGGAGCCCCAAAAGCATAAATTATATTTATACATAGTTATTCATAGAGATGAGTTAATTCTGACAGAAAATTTAAGTTTTTTCTTCCCAAGATAAAATAGCAAATTCCTATAGGACAAAAGATGTGTTTGTTGCTAACTGTGTACTGACTTTCAACTGGTGAGGAGTTTTTTTGCTCCTAGATATAAATATTATTGAAAAATATGTCTTGGAAAAACTAGTTGTATGCATTATCTATGAAATTCTTGATTTAGCATTTTTATTTCAACATTTCTATTTCATCACCTGACTCCCTGGCCACTTCCTCTGAAAGAAAATGTTGACTTTTCAGGAAATTAGGAGCTTTGTTGAATGTTTGAAATTTGACTAAAGGCTGAGTAAGGATTACTTGTATGCAAGAGTTTTTATAGCAACAGCTTCCCAGATGTGTGGGTATGTTTGAATGTTTCAGGAGTGTTGTATGAGGACATGATCTAATATTCTGTTGTGAACTAATGTTCTCAGTTTCTCAGAGTTCAAGGAATTCTTGCTTCAAATGCAGCAGTAGGAATAATATAGTTCTTTAGCAAACAGTCTTGGACAGATTGTGGAAATCTGTTAAATATTAATTCCATTAAGGTTGAATATTCAACTACAATTAATTGCAATGCTATGTAAAACTAATTTCATTAATTCAAATGGAACACAATGAAATGTATAGAAATTTGTATTTAGTATTTTAAATAATACTGTGAAGTTTACAATAATGTGTTTGTATATTTGAAGATAATACAAATACACACCTGAGAAAAAATAATATATTTACATACATGCATTTATATGTTTGGATGTGTAGCTTTTATGCACACACCCACACACACACACATACATTTATATATATGAAAACATGACTGGTGAACTGGTAAATAAAGAAGAAATTAAACTGGTCTTGGACAGCCAGTCTTCAGATGTTCTATATGTGCTAGTCCAGATTACTGCATCCATATGCAAAAACCTACTTGCAGCTCTATTTCCTGGTATGTGGGTTTTAGCAGCATGGAATTATGACTGGATATGTCTTTATCCAGACTGATGCCTGATCTGAACATTTGGGGAAGTTGGTTGCTGGAGCATGGTGTAGTGTGATAAATCAGCAAGGAAGTACAGATGCAGTGGCTGTGTCCTCACTGAATATGATTGGAGCCAATAAAGAATTTAGAATATTAGAAAAGAATTATTGTACCTGTTATCCATTTGATGCACAGTTTTTTAGGGAAATAAACTTTTTCAATTCTTGTTCAATATTTCTCTCTATCTTTTCTCATGTGGCCCATCAGCCACGTGGATATTTTGCAGAAAGAATAAAGACAGATATATGAGTAGGAAGGGAGAGAGAACTCAGTATAACTACTTTTTCCTTTCATATATGTCTTTCCTTGTGGTATATTTCCCCTCAAGAACATTCTCAGGGTGAAAACAACATAAGGGCTACTGAAAATGTGTAGCAATGTACTGCACGCTTCTTATCCTCATTAATTCAAGACAGATAGCATTTGAATGTAAAATAGTCCTCAATATCACTACAAAATAAAAAAATGGAAATACAAGATGAGCAATGCGGTGTTTGTTTCAATGATCTAAGCATGAAGTTCAGTGCACCGCAAGGGACTGTGGTATAAATATTCAGCAGTATTCATTTCTTTTCACCCTGCATATGAGAAGGTTCAAGAGAAGGCTCTATGGGATGGCTAAGCTGCTTTTCCAAACCAGATAGGTGTGTAGACACTATTTCTAAGCCCTGGTTGGGGGGTTCAGCCACTGTGGGGAACTACTTGTTGTTCATATCCAATGTTGGACTAGGTATTAATCTTAGTATTAAAGGTACTTAAAGGAGCCTGAACACTCCTCTGTGAGTGCATCAACTGAGACCTCACCTTCCACAAGGGCATGTATGGTATTGGATGTCAGGGAAAGGTTCTACTAAATTCAGAGGGCTTATGGTAAGAGTCTCTTCTATTTTATGCTGTATCAAGTGTTTTGTCAAATAAAGCTTTGGGTACCTGACTGTCCAATTTCAGACATTTTGCTACAAGATTTTCTCTGGGCTCAGGACTTTCCTCCTGTGTTTCCTGTTTTTCCAGACCAGTTGCTATGACCATTTTAAGATTCCTGGCACATATAAGGAAAGATGAAGCATTTTCTGTTATGCTTCTATTATTGCAATTATGTGATGAAGAGGAAAATACAACCCAAAATACAGAACCCCAAAATCTGCAAATGCTCTTGCAAATGAACCCTCTGCCCACATGGAGAGGAAAGATCCAGGCTCAGATTCACAGCCTGGCTCTTATTTTATGTATGAGAAAGCTTACTGTAAGACCAAAATCAAATTATCTCTGTGTTCAGAAGGTAGTTAACATTAAATTCATCACTGCACCATCTAATTTCATTTTCAGATTTTTGCATAGTTTATCTTAGCTAATGAAGAATGTTGACACAGCAGATCATGTTGTGAAGAGGGAACTCAACTTTACTGGCTTTAAAATTGTTGTTTTCCAAACCCTTCTGGGCAGAATGTCATGAACAGAATAACAAAACAGACTTCCAGCTGAAAATCTGTATTAGAAAGATTTGTGTTAGTGTTAGCATATCAGGGTTGCGTTGTCAAGGAAGGGAAAAGATGCTAAGAGCATAGGAAAGACTTTATTTTGTGAATATTTAATTCCTAATGAAAGAAAAGTAGCATAAGAAAGGAAGTGATTCTTTTTCATCATTTCAGACTGCATGTTAATGTCAGCATATCTAAGTGCATTTTCAATGTTATTTATCCTAAAAGTACCAATTTATTTGTATTAGAGCACTATTTCAGTATTTTTGTTTCAGGCTGCTATTTTTATATCAGGGAATCCAAATTATGAACCTTTTGAAGTCTGATATGTTTCTATTAATTTACACAAAATTTTCTTTTTTTAATTATTTAATGATTGTTTTAGGGTCTTTCATTTGACTTGGTTCTGCAGAAGATTAGACCTCAATATTACCAATATTTAATTTCAGGGCAGCTTGAAAGTTGAGGGAGTCTTACAGTTCTACCTTCAGGAGCCAAAATGCTTTCCAGATTCTGCTGTCACTTCTGGGTCTGTCCAAACACCATTCCTCCTAAGCCCAGGTAAGGCATCAAGTTCCAGGGTCTCTGAGTTTTTCTTTGCAGCCCTCATTCTGATGAATCTGAAGCCCATCATTAAGTGATCCCATTTGAACCAAGCTCAAGATTTGCCTGTTCTTTCCCATTGAAATCTCAGGTCTTCAGCAAGCTTGCATTTGGTACTTTACACCCAAAAAATTCCTTCTTGGGAACTGAATTCAGGTTCACATACTGAGATATTATTCAGTCTTTCAAAATGAAGCAAATAATCTCCCACTAGATAATTCAGAGGCTACTCCACAATTGATGTTACCCTGGAAGCTGTAGACATCAATGTTGTCTTGAGAAAAATTGGGGGAGTTTTACTTTGGTTTGTTTGTGAGGGGAATGTGAATTTGTATCCATTCTATTACATGTTTATTATATTACAGGGAATGTAACAGCAGTGTTATGGTATAGAATTATACAGCAGAAAGTGTGAGCAACAGCACTTTCAGGACCCATAACAAAACCAAAGATCATGCCTTCCCATCTTTCCACCAACATTTATTAGTCCCACAGCAGTGAGACCATCCTTTATTGGCAAATGCAGTTATCTCACTTGGCATCTGAGAAGCTTAAATACCAACCAGTCTGTGGCTCTTTCTTCTCTCTCCTTAATACACAGAGGATTATCCTTGTGAAGGACTACATAAATAGAAAATGTGATGGCTTTGCTTTAACTACAGTAAGCCTCTCTTTTTTTTCCTGGCAACAGTTTTTAGTGTCAGTGTTGCATCCATATTAAGTGTGAATTCCCTTGTGTAAATCCCATTAAGGTTAATAGAATTTTAGTTTTACTGCTTAATAAATTTCAAAGTGGATTAAATTTTGAGAAATATATAACCAGTCATAATGCACAGAACATAATCCCATATCAGCATACATATACTGTAGCTAAGTCTGGGAAGTGCTAATAGAGACACAATGTAGCTTCATATTATAAGTAAAGAAAATAAAATAGATTATTTTCAAGTTTGTAACTTTGTTAATATTGCAGCATAATTTGCCTTTTATTGTTCATTGTTTTTTTTCACTCCTACTTGTATTGAAATTCCAGATTTTATGTTTCTGCACTTAAAATTATAATGAATCATTTGAGACATCAACTTTTCCAAGCTGTTAGATCACAGTGCAATGTTATACACCTAGTAATTACTGAACTTTTTGGGGAAACTGTACAGTGAGAGAGCTGGTACTCAACTGCCTGTATTTTAAGGGGATAACAGATTCATATTTTGAGAAGATCCCATGACTTTATGTCACATATAACACTGTATGTATTCAAACTTTGTGAATATCAAATTGGTTTATAGTATTAGGTATAGATTTCCTCTAAAATTGTAAATTTTTTCTCTCAGGAGCTTTCAGAGACTTGATTGCCTTTCTCCAAGTGCTGTTACATTGGATTTACCAACTTTGAATGACATGCTGAAAATATAGGTATGTTTTTTTTCTGGAGGCAGACAACATTCTTGAACTTCTGGTCTTTGGTGCTGCTCTGAACTCAAGGTGAGTCTGTGTCTCCATGGGCTGGCAGCCTTTCCCTGACCCTCATTCTTCTCAACCCCAAATTTAGCTAACCAAAGCAGACAAAAGGTCTAAGCTTGCTATTGTTCACCCACCTCTGCATTTGTACTAGAATTCTTTGATTTTTTCCCACTTTTCATACCCCTCTGTACATCTCACTGTTTATTTGTGTTGCCAGTGTGGTGATTTGGGAAATCTGCCTATGTATAACTGTAAATTGCAGCCAAGGTTGTGAAACAGCAAACTGTCTGGTTATTAGTTATATTCAGCATACTGACCAAAAACGTCAGTACAGTTTTCCGTATTTATTATCTCAGAGAATTCCATATCCAGTAAGATTATGACTATTTTTTCTTTACATGTCAGCCCTGCCTGTGATCTGAAAGTCAAGCTGTCACCTTTGCTTTTAATGAATTTTTTTGCAACAGAAACTTACATTACAATATTGCTGCTTTCTTGAGCCAGCAACTGTTTTCCTATTTCCATTGCTTTTGCAAGAAAAAGCCAAACCCCAAGAAATTATTTTTTATTAAAAATAAATAGTTGTGGTCCTTAGTAGCTACAGGAGTACCACTGGTTCAAAAACAGTACTTTTTAAAGACTACAACTGTACTTTCAATGTCTAATGGTAGTAAACAGATACAACAGCATCATTTTAACAGACAAGGTGACTTACGCTTCTGTAATGCACATAATATTTTATAATCGAAATGTAGCAAATATGATTCATTCATGTTAACAAGACTTAGCCAGGAAGGTCAAGAGAAGTATCACTGAAAATCTCAGCCTATGGCTTCCTTCTTGTAAAAGGATCCCAACTGACCCTGTTTGCTTTACCTTCCAGTGTTTCAGTCATACTTAATTTCATCTTCAACCTCAGAAAGTTTTAGTGGCCCCCTATTCAAAATCTGTTTTTTTTTTTTTGTGTTGCTACCCAGTAATGCTTTCCTTACAAAACACCTGTATTTCTTTGTCTTTCCTCTATAACTATAAGTTGCAGTTAAGTTTGCAGTTGACTGTGTGGCAAAGTCATATGGTTATGTCCTTATTCAGTTGTTCCAGGGTGAGTTAGGCTACTGTGCCTCTGATGCTGACAAATGTAAAATGTACATTTGCTGCTTTTAACATCAAGTGAGGCATAACTATTTTATAGCTTAAAAACAAAATAGTAGTTAACTTATGCAAAATATTTTAGTATTATCTTAATATTCAAGATGAGAAAACTGAGGCAGGTGACTGAGGCAAAGTTACCTTGCCCCACCACAGCCACAAAGAGTGTTCAAGACATTTATCAAAAACAATGAACAGTTGCAGAAATGGCCACTTCAGAACCAATTTACTTAAATGATCTCCTTTAGAACTTTCCTAAATTTTTTGCCTAGATGAAAGATACTAGGTATCCGTATCACACCAAAAAGTGTCACCATTGCAGACTGGCTGTCTTTGCTGAGCAGTGTATTTGTAGAGCTTTTTGTGTGAACACTGCAAGTCAATTATTAGGTAGTGTGGATTTATCTTGGAGAACTGGTCCACAGTAGTTTTTACTTTATCTGCTTTATAAGCGTCTTGAGGATAATTGTCAAGTATACTTTGCGCGGTCAGGTTTTTTTGTTGATTTAACATCATGTTTGTTCTTGTTGGTTTGGGGGATTTTTTTAATGAAATACTTCTGCTGTTTCTTCCTACTACCCAGTCCCTCTTCTGACACACCCCAGGCTGATGAGGCTTTGGAAAGTCACAAGGACTCTATCCAGCAATGGGAGTTTTGATGGCAGGGTCACCATGTTCAAAACCTGAAAGACTCTCACCCTGCAGAGAAAGAAATCATTTTCACTTGACAATTCTGTTTTGGACTGTTCTCCAGGCTGTCAAAGGCCCTGTTTTTTTGTTTTTGTTTTTGTTTTTTTTTTTTTCACTTGAGCAGAATAGGTAATAGAAAAGTTTAAATATGTGTATTATTTAATTTTTTGTTTGGTAATGGATTATTTTATACAGTTCAGCTCGATGGATATGGGTCTATTTTCCACAAATCCTGCCAAAAGACTTTCCATTCTGGGGCTTCCTGCTTATTTCTTCCAGCTGCTTCTCTTTCTTATCCCTTCTGTTGTTATTCTCCTCCTGTCTCCTTGTTTTCACTACTGATGGAAGGGAGGCTTGGTTAGACTTTGAAATCATAATATAAATGTTCTTGGCAATTGTTTCTTTCTATACTTTTTATAATTATTCTCCAGCGATTCCAATTGTATTTTCCAGTTGGAGACCGTCACAGAGAATTGTGTTGCTCAGCCAGAATGTTAAAGGTGCAAATAATCTTTAGAGAGGATTCATAAGGAACATGTTTGACATTGAGACACAGCAGGAGTAACACAGTTGCCAAAATGGTGTTGGTTGTGTTGAGCAGTGATGCAGGAAGGAAAACTTCTTATTCAGCTCTACATCTCCTGCCTAGTCCTTAACCTATGCCACAAAGTCTGTCTGCAACACAAAGCCTCCTGCCAAACCCATCCTGAGAGTTCACCATCAGCAAAAATGGGATGTGTGGGACTTGTTGGCCCAATCTTCTCTAGTGGTGTGGGACTGGGTAAATGTATGAAATAGGGGGGTGTATGCACGTGTCTGTGTGCATAATTTGAATCCTCTGTTGTATTAATGACAGATATTTTTAAAATAATAATAATAATAATAATAATAATAATAATAATAATAATAGTTAATTTACCTCTGTGTAAGACATTTGAATACCTGTTACTCTAATGACAGTAATGCCAGTCCTGTTAAAAGGGAATTAGCCATCCTCCCTGCAAAAATAGCAACTGGCATGGAGACAACAAAGTGCTGTTTTCTCACATGTGAAAGTATTTGCAGAATGAAGTCCTTTGTTTGTTTGTTTGTTTGCCTCTGTGTGTGTGTTTGTTTTCTCTTCTTTTGGAACATATTAGAAAGCATCCTGCTCTTGTTATTTCTTTTGAATAGTCTATTTTCTGTAGAAAGTAATATCCACATGGTAAGTTTCTATTCATCAAAACTGTGCCAAATATGTGCCATTTTAAAGCTAAATATATGTTATTTTATTTTACTTTAAAGCGAGCGAAAATACATACCAAGAACATAGCTCTGGATGGTATTGGTCCTATTTTCAACTGAGTATTTACTGTGTGAAGCACTTCTGTGCAGCAAGCTGAGTTGGTAAGGGACTGCTTTATGAAAATAGAACAGAAAGCAGTACTTCTTCCTTGTCTTACTGTGAATTTACCTTTTAATTGTGAAAATATATATATTTTTGCTATTCTTGAGGAAGCATATAACCCTGTGTACCTAATGTAGTTATACCTGGTTTCCTAGCACTCCCCTTTCACTTGCATTTTAGGAGTGTTTTTTCAGGCGACATAAAGAAGAGGGTATTCAGTTTGAGGAAAATAAAAGGTTAGCACTTTGGACCTTCTGTGTCAACTCTAATATCATTCTGTAGCTGAATAACTGATGTGCAGTGGTGTATTTTTGGTTCCATTTTTACTCCCTCTCCATGGGTGCTAAAAAGTCTTTCCTTTCGTCATATTCTGGCAATACTTTTCTTCCTTGACTTGGTCAGGATGAGAAAAATTTCTTGCACCAGCTCTCCCATTCCTTTACACTAAAGAAAGACCCAACATTAGGCAAAAATAAATAAAATATGGAGACTTCCGGAGTTACAGGGCCACATGGTAAACAACTTCCTTTTTAATTATTTTGTTTTATAAAATGTTATAAATTTCTCTTACTCTTCTTGTAAGGATTGCCCTTTACATATCCAACTCAAATTTTCCTTTTCTAAAAAAAGTAAGAAAATGTTACAGAGAAACTAACTGTGTTAGCAAGTGCTAAAACTAAATAAACTGATTGTTCTAGCATGGTGAAATTAAGAATGTGGTATGGTGTTTATAAAGTGAAAAAGAAGATTTTTATAAAGAATTAAGAGCAGTCCGAAACAGCAGTAATTTCTCTTTGATCACTTGGAAAAAAGTTTTACATGACCTGCAAAATTACTGGCTTGGAGGAATCCAGTAATTGAAACTAAGAATAACTTAAAAATTTTACATCTTTGTTGGACGTTTGAACTGAGGTTTTCTTGCAAATACAGCATGGTTCTAAAAATGGACTCAAGTAAAGTCAGTCTAGCTAATAATTTTTTTATTTACAATATGAGCTTGTTCTCCTTGAAACAGCATGAAAAATAATCTTTTTTGAATAATCTCAACTGGGAAAAGAAATTTGTCAACCTTGTCTAAATAATGTAGAATCTGGTGGGTTTAGTGTTGAAAAGTTATTGGCCTTAGTTGTCAAGCTTCTAATTATTAAACTTCTGATATGATCCTAACTATGAATATTTACTCTTTTTTTACTGTAGCATTTTCCATGTGAAAGTCAAAGAAAGCTGATTTTCAAGTGTCAGCTGCATTTGCAACTTCTTCCACAAGAGAAGAAAATCACCTCTCTTATCATAATTTCTGGTGCCATTGCGTGAAAAGTAACTGGTGAAGTTTTTAGAAATCAATCCCACTGTAAAGATATCCCTTTTCTGGGAAAGAATACTACATCTGAGACCAAGCAGGACACAGGACTCCTTCATGCTGAAGACCTTAATGAGGACATAAAAGTGAAAATGCAGTAGGTTACAAAATTTTAGAGCACTTTAAAAAAACATATGTATCAATTTGCATACGATAGGGTGAATCAGTGTGCAATGTACATCATAGATTCAAAGATTACAACACATGCACAGTGAATTGATAGGGAAAATGTAAAATTCCTGGGGCAACATATGAGTCTGTGAGTTTCTTTATTTAGGCCTTTTCTCATTAAGTTGTATAAGGGACAAATCTTTATTCTGACAGTAAACCTTCTGTGAAAATTCAGTAAATATTTCAGAATCTGGGCCCAAAGGAGTAAATAGCACCCGTAATTTTTGTCAATGGGTGCAGTGCTACTTCTGTCCCTGAAACTGGTATAAGTCTGTTGTGCAGCATGTGAACAAGTACTGAGGACTTCAGGCAACACTAGTTTCTTTCTTCTTGCAAGAACAGCTGACAACTGATACAAGAAAATTGTTAAGGGATGTTATTTTCACAGAGTTTTCTTCCCCATTGCACACAGGCACACAAGCAGCTGGTTCAGCATCCAGCCCACCTGGAAGTGTGAGGCAGTGGGGATCCTCTAAAATAGATGTGCTGCTTAGGGATGAGTGTCTCTCCTCTGCCAGCAGATGCCCTTTAGGAGTTTCCAACTGTCCATCCCCTGCTGTTCATGTTCATCCTGCCAAAACAAGACACTTAAGCATCTGGCAGAAGGAAGTAAATCGATCATCATTTCTGAGATTAAAAATGACCTAGCAGGTTACCAGTTAACCACCCTCCTGCTGATTAGTCTGAAGGCATAAGCATGTTGCATATGAATAAGTGATGCTTCAGCTTTGAAGATAACTTGGGTGCTGAGGAAAATTTGGAGAAATCTTGAAGCATTGTTGCTACTGCTGCTGCTGCATGGATTCTGACTGCTTTCTCTCAGTGGAAACAGTAGGTTAGTTGGAAGGCTTCTTGTCTGTTTTCCTCCATCTTTTTTAAGAGAAATGCAAAAATTAATCTTGTGAATAGATGCTGTTTTGGGACATGTAGTCTGGCTCTGTTCAACTACTAAAAGGAGTTTCCTGTTGCAGTCTTTTTCAGTATTTTAGTTATTATATTTTCTATTATTTGTTCTTTCCCATTATTTTTATTAAAAATTAGATTTTAAAATTATTATATGTCTATTCTTTTCTAAAAATCCTTATGCTCTGCTCTTGACCTTGCAATTAATGCCACATCAAGGACTTAACCCTGTTCTGCATTATCCCCAGCCAGCTGCAGCCCACAGCTGTCTGTCCAGTTGTGCTCTGGGAGCACAACTCTGCCTTGCCTTGCCTTGTGCTGGGAGTCATCTCTTCCCATTCCCCCTGAATCCAAACCTTACTGGCCTCTTTATGGTAAAAGTGGTGATTTGTGCTGACAAATAATGTGGCCAGTGCACGTTTTCTGTGAAATTTACAGTTGTTCTGATATTTGTTGGTACCAGCTTGCTTCACACACCTCTTTGGAAGGATGAAATTGTGTTTAGTGGAATGACAACGTGTCACCCCAGATCTGCAAAAGGCAGTGTAAGGTCAGTGAAGAAAAGACTTCACTTTCCAATAGTCAGTTTCTATGTATAAATTGGCACTTGATGCTCGTCAAAGAACAAGAAATATTGGATGTGCTCTAAATGTCCATTGTATTTTTGAGCCAGCTACCTGATGGAAGTCATCACTTATATGTAAATGAACTGTCAATGGCTTGTCTCTGTTGGCAGTCACTGGACTGTGAAGGGTATGTCTTAATAAGAACCAAAGCTCTTCACAGACTTTGATTTACTGGAAATAAAATAGAAAAGTCCGCTGAGACTACAAAGGACACTTGTTTCAGATAAAATGTCTAGACAGTAGCAATATATTTGGGGCTTTTATTATAGCGAAACTGCAAATTAGAATGGAGTGCTGAGAAAGTTCCTATGACCCAGCTGAGTTCAAAAACACTGTTTCAGACTGATCCTTGAAACATTTACACTCAAATTAAGTTCATGAGCATTCAAAAAGTGAAAGAAAAGATGTGCAAGGTCAATGTTCAGGTTTGCTAGAACTCTAGAGCTGCCCAGACTTTACATTCTCTCTGACAAGGAGGAATTTGCAATGCAGCTCTGATTTAAATCAGCTAAAGAATACGCAAATCATGCATTGTGTTTCACTGCGTTAGATAACAGTCTGCTTTACAGTCCATTCCTGTATAAGGGCTTTTTTCTTTGATTATTGAAAATTTAAAAAATAAAAGAGAGATTAATTATGTGAAATGTTACATTTTGGGAAAGAAATAATCAAAAGGAAACTGAAGCAGGCTTAGTCTCAGACATGTCTGTCTCTTGTTTTAAGGAGGGCAAATGATACAGCATTTCTGATAAAGATTTTGAAATTTCAGAACACCCACTTTATCCAAAAAATAATTATTTTTGCTAAAACTTATATTTTAATATTATCATCACTGGCAGTCTTTTAACCATCCAAAATGTTTTGGAAGCTTTACAGAGTTTTTTGAAAAACACCAGTTGGGGTAAACCTTACACCTTTTTTCATGGTCTCTGTCGCCTGAGTTCTGTATTTTTGCCCAAGAGAATTTGCATGTCCAATATAAATATTACAAGTGAGAGCTTCGGTACTTAAATTAGAACCTTGGTTGCCTGTATGGCTAATGGAGAATCCGGAAGGCAAAGCAGTGAAGCATCAGTTTCAAGAACCAGAGTGCTCTGAATCATTTTCCGTGTGATTTATCACAGCTTTCCAGGAATCATCCCGCCCTTCTTGTGATCACCTCCTTATCCATCTTTAAAAAGATCAAATGGAGACACATGGTGGTGCACCCTACCAGCATTTCTTCCCAATTGCCTTCTTTGGTATTGGAAACTCTGGCTTTGGAAGAATAACATTAGTCAGTCATTTTCAGAGAATTAATATATTCATGGTCGTGTTTTCACATACCTGAAACAACAGCTCTGGGAGGTGTGGGTTGCCTGGGAACCCATGTGACACCTTTCATCAGGTAATTGAAAAGAAAAATCAATTTTGTTAGCTGTCAGTTTTTTCACAGCACAGGTTTATGGTGCTTGGTGGGGAGTAACCTGTCTGTGACATGGGTCTCAGAGCAGAATTCTGTGTGGTGCTCTCAGTCTCTGAGTGCAGTTTTGAAGTGGAAGGTCAAGATGGGATGCAGGCAGAAGACTTAATAATTCTTGCTGACTTCAATGAGATAATCCATTTGCCATTGCCATCCAAATATAAAAGCAGAAATAGTTTAAGAGGATCAAGCTGAATCTGCAAGCAATTTGAAATCTTATCTCTGAGATGTACAAAAGACCCCTTCCCATTCAATAGGCTACTAACCCTGGAAGATGAGCAGTAGCAATTCAGTGTCCTTTGAGTGCATAGAAATCTAGATTCAGCTCAAGGCTTGTGTACCTAGGTAGTCTATTAAATGATTGTGGTCTCTGGTTTTAGTTCCACTGTAAAATTAATGTAAGCCCTAAGGTTAAATGATACACATTGTCAGCATGATGACTGCATTAGCTGTAGCTGTTCCAAAAATAAAATTTATTTGATAGTAACTGAATTTCTACATAGTCCAGCAGATGAGTCATCAGATAATGTCCACAGAAATCAATTTTATTTATACTTTCAGAAGATTAATATTCACTGTTTTCTAAATCTAAGGGTATGCACAACACCAGACTGAATTAAATCTTAGAAATGTAAATGGGTAATCAGAATGTCTTTTGGGGCTTCCTGCTGATTCAATATTTGATACTCTGATCGTAGCCACAGTGTACCATGTTCTCTTTTATCCTGTCGTATGCCTGGTAAACACCATTGCAAATACAAAATTAACAGACTCAATCCCAGACAAGCATAATTCAGTGCAAGTGATAGTATACTGTTTACAGACTCCTCAAGAAGGCTTTGTGCCCCACCTAACCCTGCATGAAGTCCTTCAAATATTTGAGAAGTCACTGCTGTCAGAGAGTGCAAAGCGCAAAAAAACCCACATGCGATATTAGAAAATCGAGGTTAAAAATCACAAAGAAAACAGATTTAAATAATCAACTTTAAATGAGCAAAGGACAATATTCCTACCTACGTCTTCCCTGTTTTGAAGTGTGTGAATCAAACGTTACCTGTTATCTCAGAAATCATGAAAAAGGCTGTTTTCTCCAATTCATTGATATTATAAGCACTACAGTGTCATAGTAGTTTCACTGCCTGAAGTATTATCTGGAATATCTATTTTGTATTCAAGTTAGTACTATATTTAGAACCTATTTTTATTCTGCCTAAAGTAAACAGTACACTAGACCTTAATTTACCCTCTAACTCCAGACATGGGCACAGAAGATGTAGGCTAAAAATAGTTATTACTCTATAAGAAATAATTTGTTTGAAAGCCATCACCTGAATTTCCAAGCAGTAGTGAATGATTAGGATTCACTTGCCTCCTCTGCTGCAGATAAATATCCTCAGCAGATCCCCTTTTGCAGTCAACAAATTTAAAATTTTTGCAAATATAGTAGCAGAAAAAGTTAGAAGAATTTCAGCATGCCGTTAACTCCTGCAACAGGACAAAGTACTCTTTGTAAATTCCTCTCAGCAATAGTCACCTTTCAATGCTTTATATTCTCCTTTGGGAATAAGGTAATTATCAGTAGGAGTAGCAGCAAGGAAGAAAAATAAAATTGTTTACTATTGGACCACTTGGGCCCAGAGAAATGAAGGCCAAATTGTTTTTTGCTTGTCTGAGTTTGATTTTTAGTCAGTCTGGATGTGTTTCTTGTTTAGCAGAGAACTTCAGTGAGGAGTATGTTGTTTTATGACTGAGGCCAATAGAAAGTCATTGGCATAATAAAACTGCAGATTTTACAATTTCAGTGCAGCTGCTCTGTGACTTTTAAGCAACTGTGAAATCACATTGTTTAAACTATGTTTGTAAGGACTGATGCCTGGATCCATCTTTTTTCTTCCTTTTTTTCCTTTGTTGAGAAGTCAACAAAATCAACAACTGGTATTGCAGCCTAACCATTTTAATAAGTGTCCACAAACCTCCACTTAGAGATAACCAGCTGGTCACTCTGTGTTACACTCATGTATGAAAATGAACATGATGTTACTAGTATCATCAATTAATTTGCTAATGCAAATTCACTAGTGAAAATATATTCGTTTAATGACAAACACGCTTGTTTGGATACACACCAATTACGTGCAGACTGGCGTTTCCATTGTTTTTACAACTGTTTCATGACTTCTTAAACTGCAGCAGTTGGTAACGTTAGGACACAATTTTACACTGCATTGTTAAGAGTGTATATATACGCCATTTGTAAGAAGTATATTTTGCTTCTCATGGACCAAGCTCTTTGCAGTGAGAGCTGAATTCTGAACCTATGCCTTCCCACCCTGAGCCTGTCGTCCGATAAACATCCACACATGTGAGAATTTACGCAAGTGATATTGAAGTGGGTTTGTGTGCTTGCCAGAATGGTGACAAGGAATAGCTTGTCTACAGTCACGGTCACTTTTAAGTTTCATGGTAGGAGCTAATTACTTTGGTGATTCTGACCCTTAAGATTGAGAAGGACAATAGGTCAAGAGTCCTGCAGAAAAATGACAATCTAGTTCAGAGATTTCTGTCTATTTTGTTTGGCTTTTGAGCTTTGCTGAGAGCCTCAAAGAAGCCCAGTAGCTGCTTCCCTGAAAGAAAGATGGGATGTAGAGGAAGTACTGGAGAGACAAGGAAAAATGTGACAGAGCATTTGAACTGGACAGGAAGTTTGTGATACATTTGAAGGATATATTGTGATATAGTTTACTTCAGAGGAACCCACCCAGAAAAAAAGACCACGTACACCTGTAAGAGTATTTTCTGGGTTAAAAGCCACTTGGGAATAACTGTCCATCAAAGGACCAGTAATCAAGATTACACCCACCCTAAAGTTAACACAGTCAAGAGGTTATTACACAACCCATCAGCCTCATGTGCAGGGGTTGTATATAGTAGCCTGATTTCTAATCCACGGAAAGAAGGAGTACTCCCAAGGCATTATTTCTTTACCACACAGGGTGTTCCAGAGTGTGCCTGGGGAAATTGATAAAGTAAGGCATGTTTTTGGTTTGAGTACTAACATTCCTGTGGATGTAGGACAGCTTTTAGAGCTGTAGAACCATCCTTGGATTTTACTATTAATGCCAAACCATCCTTGGATTTTACTAATAATGCCATCCCTCTCTGGCATTAATATGGTCACCATTAGTGGGTAGTTATTCCTATACTTGGATAGAGGAAAGAGGAAAATTGGGGGGTTGGAACTAATGATCTTTAAGTTCCCTTCCAACCCAAGACATTCTATGATTACATGAAGCTGTAACTATTTCCCCTGCATACAGTGCTCCTGCACAACCAAAGGGAGACATCATTTAGCCTGCAGTGTATAGGAGGAGAGGGTTAATGCATGAAATGTACTCGTTAGATAAAACTTTCACTCAAGTCTGATTTCGTTTTTTCGTATGCACACAAAAATAACAACTCAGGGATTCAGTTTCTATTTTGTTTATCCTCTGCACAAAGAAAACAAAAGTGCATCTGTTGCTAGTCTTTCTCGCTCGTTTCTTTGCCATCTCAATCAAATTGAGACGAATTGTTTATGCCTGTCCCTCGAACAATAACACTGTTCAAATATATAAACTGGGATCTCCTTCTGACAAGTTTTAATTGTGGGATGAGTCAAGCTGGCATTTACCTAGAGAGTTCACACATACAAAGAGTCTAGTGTCAGACTTTGTCTATGCTGTGTTCTAAAACCAGTAAGCTGAATTTCACAAATGTACTGAAAAAGAGGTGTGGCATTTGCTCTGAGCTTGGAAATTCAAGCACCATAAAAAACTTCCCAGCAGTGCATCTAACAAGATCTTATTAGGTTCCCTTGCAGGGAAGGGAAGAGAAGGCTTCATCCAGCTGGCATACCAGGAATGATCCCTTAGGTTCATGGATAGCGGTTAGAAAGAAGAGAGGAGGTAGATGGGAATGAAGAACCCAGTAAATTCACAGCCTGGAAAGAGCAGAGAGCCCTGCTGCTTCCCAAGAAGAGAGTCTGTCTGAAGTGAATGTTTCCTGGGAGATCTCAGCAGAATTCAGATACCAGATTATCTGAGTATAGTTCTAAAGCCAGGATGATGGCCAGTGTTTAGCATTTTTAATATGCAGGTGTCAATTCTTTCATAGCCATAGAATGAACAAAGGAGGTAATGAAGGAATTAATGTGGTATTGACTGTCTACTCCTGAGGACAGAATTAATCTCTATTTGTTAATATCAGTTTATGTGTTCTACAAAAATACAAAAAACAAAATTATTCATAAAATCCTGCATCTCCATGGCTTTTGAGTCTGACATCTTGCTACAATATAGACATCAAACAGCAAAACCCCCGGGCAGCCCCAGAGCTGGGTTCAAGATAAAACTACAGAAGGAGATATCTGTAGTATAGCTGAAACTTAAAGAGAGGGGACAGAATAACACATTGGCTTTGTGGTCTTGATGAAAGACCCATGTCTCTTGACCTTGTAACCTCAAATGTCTTGCATGCACAGTGAGGTGCTTGATCTGTAAATTATTTGTAAGCCTCAAATCTCTGATATAGTGGCATAAATAACTATCAGCAGAGACAACTCCTCCAAAATTTTAAGGGCAATGTAGACTTCAACCACTTACTGCTGATCTAGGACACATGCAATCACGCTTCTGCTCCCATCTGACCTATTGGCTGCAAATATACCCCAAATTAACCAAACTGAAACTGTACTGGGTTCTTGCAAAGGCAACAAAATTTATTCTGGGCTTGACTTGGTGGCATGAAATACAATAGATTTTTGCAGCGCCTAGATATTATGTGACACAGTAAAGCACACACGAGAAAGCAAATATCAAGCTCACTGTGCTCTACAATACGACATTTAAGGCATCCTGCAAGACATCAGCATGGTGTGTTAGGATGGGGCTGCAGGAATTATTCCTGTGTGGTTAGGAAGCACCTTTCAAACTCCTCACTGAAACAAGAAGGGATTCATATTTCTTTCCTCCTGTTCAACAGAAACAGAAAGAAATCAGTAAGAAGTTCTGAGACTGCAAGGTTATAAAAAGGAAGAGCCTTAGCTTTCCAGTAAAAGTGAGGATCTGACACTATTTATATACTTTGCTTAGAGTTTGCAGAACATGACACGATATGCATGTTGCTTTCCACAAAACAAAAAGGTGGTGCTTTATCAATGGTAATTGGGCTGCTTTTGTTCCTTCCTGGTTTCTCCATCTGCTTTATTCTTTTTCAAAAACTTGTTGCAAGAATTCAGAGATCAGGAGAACACCACTGATGTAATCATAAAATACACATCTCAGAAAATGATAAAAGAAAATATATTTTAAAAATCAGGTGAATACTTGATAGCCTACATATTGATAATTGAAAGCTGTTCAGGAAGGAATTACTTTTTTGTTCACTCAAAATTGTTCTAATCCCAAGACAAAAATCTTCCTGGATTCCAGAAACTAATAAATCCATCAATCAGAAACCAAAGGGTAAAAACACCTGAAAATGCCAATAAGATATAATAGATAATAGCAAGGATCCTCTGCTGAAAATATTTTTTTTTGTCAGATGTGGAAAGGTAAAAATAGTATTGCAGTCCAAAATCACTTTTTTTTTCTTATTTTTAACTAAAGCCTCTGTAAGAGGCCCAGTGGCCCCTTTAACCATGGATTTCTGAGCTTTAATTGTTTTGTGTAATGTCTTAGCAATCCTTTAATTAAATTTTGATAGATCCATTTAAAAAAAAATTATCCCCACAGTTTGGCTGAATTTTAATCCATGAACTAAAACCAATCTGATTTTGCAGCAGAAGTATCTGAAAGGGGATACTGTGCAGTTCTTCCATTGACATCACATTTGCTGCTGGAGCTAATCCAGACTCACTGGAGGTTTACATGCAAACCTGACTCACTGTGGGTCTTCCATTCACATCTCATCTGCTTCCAGATCTGATGTCAATGGAAGCACTGTACACTCTATGCTGGTGCTATTCAGCTTGGCCTCCCTCCAGAAACTTAATGTTTTTCTTCAGTTGCATCAGTGCCTCTGAGCAAAAAGAGAATGACATCCGTATGTTTTAAGATTAAAGCCGAGTCAACATTTCCAGTGAAAAAATGTACACTCTGGTAGACCCACAGTAATACAGTGAAAGGGTAAATTTTCTGGAAACAACAGTCTCAGTCTCAAAGCTGCTGAGGCCATTGTGTGTGTTACACTTTCTTGACAGAGATCAGCAGAAACATACATGTAGATAGCCATGGTTTTCTTTTGGCCGTTACCTTTGGAACTATATAATTTACTGTATATTTTTAAATCAAAGAAGATGATTTGGCAGCAAATGTGTCGATAAACTCTCATTTAAAGAAAGTGAAAGAGCGGTTTACTTGGATAAATAGAATTCGCATCCTATTCCTGCACATGAGCAGGGCTCAAAGGTGCTTTCTGAGGAGAAATTTGTATTTTTGCAGTTCCATTATGCAAGAATGTAAGCAGATCCCAAAACATTTTGAGTCGCATCCACAGTGAGACCAGCCTGGCATTTTAAAGTAATTTATTGAAGGATTCTTCAAGCTAGCGTTATTCTTCCAAAATCGTGATATCCTCCAAATATATTTTGTAGTAAGTTGTGCAGGAGCTAAGAGGCTAAACAGGACTAGTAGGGTAACTCCAAGAATGTTTTCTTAAAAATTTGTTTTTGGTAAGAGTGAGATAGGAAATTATTGGTCCTTGCCAGTTTTCTTTATTTGTTAAAAAGCAATTTCTGAAGCTGTTTTCCCTACATTAGTAAGTAAAGTGCACTGAACTTTTAGATCTCTATGAGATTAAGATGACATCAGTTCTTGTTTGCTATGGAAACTCGACAGGTCTAAGCACCATCTAGTTAGATAAGCATGATCCTGATTTTAACTCATCTGTGTCTCCTGACCAAAAATCTGATTGCATTTTTTTGGAGCTATTTATTAGTTTCCCTGAGTCTTTGTTCACAAAACCACGGCCAAACACCCTTTTCAGAGCATTTATAGTAAACCAAATGCATAATATGGAGCAAAACATGCAGCATTCTGTGAGGGCCATCACTTTGAAAATAGCTGAAGCAATTCAGGGTAGGTGCCCATATGTTTCTTCACCTCAATGAAAAAGGGGTTGAGGGACTGAAGGAAATGAAGTGTGCTGGTATTTTCTTCTTCTCTTCCATGGTGGGCAGGAGAAGAGCCATGGTGTGCTGAGCTGGGAAAACACCAGAGGTGGCAGCTGCCACCAGTGCCACAATGTGCCCCTGCCTTCTGGTCTGTCTTCAGGCATGTTCAAGTGCACTTAGCAGATTTTTTTGTAGCTTCCCTAAAGCATTTTCTTTCACTGCTGTGTAGAGAAGCCACACAGGAGAGATCTTTTTTTTTTATTAAATCTAAACATAAAAAGAAAATTTCACAAATCTGTTGGTCTGGCTGTTTCCCAGTCATGTGTCATCTGAATTACATTACCACAATATTCCAGACGTTAAATTAAAGACAGTAGGAACAAGTATAGTTGACATCTGTGCAAAATTTAAAACTAAGGAACTTCCAGTGGTTTCTTTAATCCCAGCCAAATTATGGCTTTTACCACACTCTTCCTTCTATAATGCCAAATTTTTTTTCTTCTTCTCTCTCTTGAATACACTCACAAGATCACAACCATGCAGCTGCAAGGCATCCTATGCTGTTCCTGTGTGGGCTGGCCCTGCCAGGAGTTGAACCAGGGGGAGGAGGCTGGCTCACCCATCAGGGGCTGGTTGCTGCCCTGGCTTCCCTGCTTTTTGATGTCACCAGGAAAGTGCAGGGCCCGGAAGAGTTAATCTCTGCTGCCCCAAGAATAGCTTGTGTGCCTTGTTTTGCCTGATATAGGAAAAAAAATAGTAAGAATTAAATTTCCTTGTTGGGAGGAGTGTCCAGCACTGAAACATGCCATCCAGGAAGACTGTGAAGTCCTTGGGATAGTCAAGACTTGCCTTGGCACAGGCATGGCTGAGTTGAGATAGTGCCACAGGGACATGGATAGGTCATCTTCAAGATTCCCTTCTAATAAGTGTTTTTAATAATCACTGCTCTTTAATGGGGGTAACAGGCAACGGTCATTGGTGGTGGCACAACAGTGATTGCTTAATTGTGACTATGACTCTGACAGTCCTTCCACAGTGAGGTGGAGGGGGTTTGTGCTTTTAACTCTTCTTAGGCTCAAAGAGGGTAATGGCTTCTAGTAAACATGCCTTGGAGCAGTCAAAGACATGGCTGAAGTGAAGGGGCAACCTTTCGTTCAGGGTGACTAAAACTTCCCAATGAGTGGTTGAAGTGGAGAAAGCCACAACTCAAGGCAAAGTCTGCTGTGGTCAGATCAATTAGGAACGACATCACATGCACACAATTACAAGAGGCAGAGAGAGAGAAAACAACACAGTTATTTGGCAGAGCCCATCACTCTCCCGCCCTAAAGCAGTGGTGCAGGCAGAGGCTGCCCACCCTGGTGCTGCAGGTTCCCCTCTACTCCTGCCCTTCAGTGCCCTGTGCCCAGGGCTCCTTACAGCAGTGTGCCCATGACACAGGCTGACACACATGGGAGCCAATGAGGGTGTCTGGTGATTCTCTGCATCCCTTTGTTTTCCTCTGTGTTTGTTCAGCTGTGAGTATATTTGGAAACTCATTGGTGACGAATGGGCTTTGACTTTGCAGAAGGAAGTGTGTGGTAAAAACACTGTTTTCCACATTATCTGATTGACACCAGTCTTCTTTCCTCTTAATAGAAACAATCCACTATGGCTTTGAGATTGCCCTAACCACATAGGCCAGAAAAAAAAAGGAATAATTTTCCATTTTGGTTTTGTATGCCTAAACATGAACAATATTTTCTGTGAAGCTGATCAGGCAAAAGTAAATAAAATGTTGTATATTGCCTCAGAAGAAACATAATTTCTCTACCTGTAATATTTCCACCCAGACTTATTTTGGTGTGGAAAAGCTGTAATTTTGCATGTTCTTTTTCCAAGAGGGAGAGGAATAAAATAACTTGAGTAAACATTGATGTTTTCTACCACAACAAAATTAATACTTTGCACAGAAACACAGGATCTTCTCAAGCTTCTGGGAAGTTCTGTTTGCATTTTTTATCCCTCAGATGTGAAAATTGCATTGGGAACTCTGCTTCTCAGGTTGCAAGGCAGGTGGTTGGATACAGTTCCTGGGGCAGGGAGGTGACAGTCAGTCACAGAGGCCTAGCAGACCATGAGGAAGACCCTGGCACAGCATGGCTGAAGTACCAGCTGTGATTTTTCCCCACCTACCCAGCCCACACATTTGTAAGTGAAACTGGGATGAGGTCCTGGTGCTTTGGCAGCTACCATGTGGTTGTTGCACCTTGTTTGTCAAGCAGAATGTGCCCACTGCTCTTCTTGCTCTTAGCTTAGGAAGGAAGCCATGAGACCTCCTCTCTCCTTTACTGCCAGCAAAAGGTGGAAATTAAAAATAAAATAAAGCCTGAACCATGTCTATTATTTGCTTGTTAGGTACTGGCGAGCTGCCTTTGGCACCACAAGGGAGAAATGTGAATTATGACCATCCCCTGCAACATCTTCACGTTATGATGCAGACCTCAACTTGTGTATCCACATGGGCCAAGTGAGCTTTAACAAAGTGTGTGGGAAATATCTCGTGAGTAAGTCTGTGAATATTGTTCTCTCTGAGGGATCACAGAGGATGGAACGATATATGATGTTTTATTTCTATTTCCTTGTTCTTTTTCATTCACTTGCTATTCAATTATGATTTTTAAACAGCTACAAGCAATGAGATTCAAATAAATAGTCCAACTGTTTTTTAACATCAACCAGATATCTGATATCTTCTGGGCAATCTGGGATCCAGAAATCAATGAATAAATTGCCGTCATCCAGTGAATAAAATAATCATCTGAATAAGTACAGCACAGATGTGCCCTTTCACTTCACTACCATGTACTGTAGGCAGAATACCTTAAACATGATGCAATTTTTACATTTCATAATACATGATTTTTTTGTAAAACAACATGTGTTTTCAGTTGTGATTGTTTGAAGGTACTGCTATAAATGATGGCTATTCTTGTGTCTGTTGATGTTGGCTAGTCATTATAGAAACCTTTTTTCTCCCTGTTAGTAGAAGCAATCACTTTAACATAAATTAGCTCAATAAAAATATTTATTAAAACAGCAGTCAACAATCTGCTCCTCCTAGCATGCATCCTGTACGGTATTAGAGTGAAAGCACATATTATCATGTTACTAAAAAGAAAACTACTGAAATAAAAAGATTTATTAAAGAATAACAGTAAACAATCTGCTCAATCAGGCAGCCTAACTACTTAGGTGTGTAATTATAGAAATGACACAATGTTTATGCAAGTGTCTTCAGAATAACAATAAAGTGCAATGTGTTTTCTACCAAGAAAGGTTTACTTGAATAAATATGTGATTAGCCTGGCAGGGCTACTCACATGACAACAGAGGAGTAAACAGGGAGAGGCATTCCCTAATGCACAGTCAAAAGGGCATAAAGGCAAGGCTATGGAACATGAGGTTTTGTCAGTGCCTGAAAGGTTACTGCTCAGTCTCACTATTCTTTAGCTGTGTTTCAGGCATTTGTGCAGGAGTGGGCAGCGTAAACAGAGCTGAAAGCTGTGACACTCAAGGCTCTTCACTGTGTCAGATGAATGAGAAGTTGAAAAGGTGGGAGGATGCCTGTTTGCATTTAGTGATCATGTGTATCTTGCTTTGTCACTGTCTCTGTTCCATTTTTTATATCTTGTTTGCTCCTGGTCCAAGAAAGAAATCGAACCTCTGTGTCTAACTTCTAGATATTTCTCCTAATCACTCAACTTACAGAGAAAATTCATCCTCTTTGCATCAAATTCTTACTCTTTACAGACCCCTTTCATCTCTAATCTTCCCACTGTGACAGGAAAATGTGCCCTGCAGCAGTGCCTTATGATGTCAGAATTAGAGGCTTCTGGCCGGATGAGCAAAAGAGTATTTAAAAGGCAATTTTAAATGTACAAGTTCTGACCACATAGTCATCACTAACCTCAAAAATGAAGGCAAAAACCTCTCTCTAGCTTGACCTGCAGTTTACCTTCTCGAGCCTCTAAAATACTACCAAGTAGAAAACACTGCTGATTTGAGGGGTGGCCTTCTGCATCCCTTCTGTGCAAGGGTTTGTGACAGCAACGTCAGTCCCCAGAGTGTTGGGTCCTCCCTGCTTGTGACCAGTCTGTTTTCTGTGGCACTTCAGCACATCTGAAACTGGAAAACTGCTTTAATCTAATAACCAAAATAGCTTGTCATGGTATTTAGGTCACATTAGTGGCTCCCAGTCAAGTAATTTCCCTACAGTGCTGTGACCATGACTCTACTCACTGGTAGACATTACCTCGCATCCTTATCTTGAGGTGGTCCAAGGTGACCTCCAGCAGTGCTAGTAAAAATGAATTGGGTCACCTTAAGGGTGCAAAAATATTTTGGCCACTTTTGCCACAGGTGGAAGTGGAAGATGGGATCTAGGATCAGTAATCTGGGGTGAAAGCTCTGAAGAATTGGGTTCAATGTTTGTCTACAATGGTGAGATAAGACAAAAAGGCAGCAACCACTGCTGCTGTGGGGAACAGTGTTTCTCTTCTTCTGTGGCCTGTAAACTTTTCCAGGAACTTCTCAGGCCTGACCAACACTGTTCTGCAGATCACAACTCTTCTGAGGTTTTCCAGACAGGATTTTGGTTTTTCTTTTTCAGTACATTATTTGCATCATGTTATGGTAGCAGATACATGGGAGAATTTGTTGCTCTGGCGTAAAGAATTGCCTGGCTATGGTAGAGAATCTAACCCCTAAGGAGCCTGGAAAGTAACCCTAGTTCAAAGAAAAAATATGGGAAGCCTAGTGGTGTTATAATACTGATTTTGAAAACTAAGGTTATCATCATTTTGCCTGGGATGGTTACCCTAAAATTGTTGCCTTTTCTGTTTAAATAAGCCTGAATTGCTCCTATTTTTTGTAGCATTCCTCATGTTTCCCTAAAGTTTTCAAAGAGGATCCTGACAACTTCAGCACTATGTTTGCTTTAAGTTATGCAAGGAATTTAACACTCTTAGAAGTAATCCAGATGAACACAGATGCCAAGAATCACTAGAAATATTTCAGAAATCCATGTGGATTTGGGTCTATGGGGCCCGTGGTAGGACCAGCCAAATGCTCTATGCCCTCTGCTCCCTCACCTCAGGAGGGAAAGGGGATCAGAAACAGCTACAGACCAAAGAAGAGCTACAATGCAACACCTGTCAGTGCAAATCCGTGTTCTGAAGGACACCCTCAGAGCTAAGGATGAGCATGTCTCAATAGTAATGAATTAAGGCACTCCCGTGCAAAGATAGGGTTGGATATTCATCAAAAATTAACAAGATCAGCAAATCAGCTGCTGGTTTGACACTCAAAGACACTCCCTCTATGAGCAAAGTTATCCCAAAAACCCACGGAGGATACACCACACTTTCAGATCCTTGGTGTCAGGGATTGTTGATGTTGCACATCACATCTTGATTGTACAGTGCCACCCTTCTGCTGCTGGGACACTTGCACCGAGGCTGTGATTTTTTCCAAAGAAGGTTTGACACAGGTTGCCAGTTCCCAGGCTTTGACCAAGGTCTGACATTTTTTCAAATCCAGCTATGTCTGCATTCAGGAGCTGGAGATGAGCATTACAGCAGCCTGTATGAGTGTGTTAATCAAACTGGTGTGACCCTGCAGTGTTGGTACATCCAGCCAGCATAGCTTGCCCAGTGCTGAGGTCATCTGTGAGCCTTTGAGTCCTTGACCTGCATCGAACCAAGCCATAAGTCCTCCAACAGTGGCAAAAGTTAGATCACTTTTGGGGCACTTAAGGAGACTGTGTAAAAATATTGGAGAGCTGTCAGCCCCTGCATGACTTAGCCTAAATCCTCTCAGCAGAGTGAATGTTCACAGTCTGAGGGGAAATCTTGCCTGTAGCTGTGTGCAAACCAACTGACTTAGTCTGAAAGGACCAAATTAACCTTGGATAAGAGCTTTTTGTGCATGGATGATTAGTGGATCAAAGGAGATGTCTAAGTGAAAGCCCAGGCTAAGCGAGGGGAAGGAGCAGCCATGGCCATGCACTTGTTTAGCCCAGCCCTGCTTCCCTCACAGGGAATTTCTTATCTGCAAGAAAAACATTGAGGTGCTGGAGCATGTCCAGAGAAGGACAATGGAGCTGGGAAAGGGTCTGGAGGACAAGTGTGATGAGAGGTGGCTGAGGTAGCCGGGGGTGTTCAGTTTGGAGAAAAGGAGGCTCAGAGAAGACCTTATCACTCTCTACATCTATCTGAAAAGAGACTGTAGTGAGATGAGGGTTGGTCTCTTCTCCAAGGTGTCAAATGATAGGATGAGAGGAAATGTTGCACCAGGGGAAATTTAGATTGGGTATCAGGAAAAATGTCTTCATGGAATGGGTTTTAAGCATTGAAACAGGCTGCTTAGGAATGCACTGGAGTCACCATCCCTGGAGGTATTTAAAAGACATGTAGATATGGCACATGGGTACATGGCTTAGTGGTGGACTTGGCAGTGCTGGGTTAATGGTTGGATTCAATGATCTCAAGAGTTGTCTCCAACCTTAATGATCCTATGATTCTCCCACCGCCACCTCCAACCTCGGTGCTGTGGGGCTGCAGCTGGGCTATGCTTCTCAGCCTCCCCTTCTCACACACCTTCCAGGGCTGCTGGCAAAGCTCAACAGGAAAATTGGGCCCACAGTTTAAAATTTATTTACTGAGAGTTAGTAACTCCTCCTAGGTTTTTTTCCAGACCCACCCACTCACACTTGACAGGCAAATAAGGGACCTCCTGCCATTCCCCAGCACGTGGCCACTTTGGCTGCAGCCTATCAGGCACCTACCTGTATTTAGAAAGGAGAGATCAAGTTAAGGAAAAGCTCATTTTGGACACCATCATCTGCTTTCTGTGAGCAGCAGACCTCACGTGGATCCCACATTTTCATCTGTGGTCTGGTGATGTGTTCCAGCTATGCCCCACTCACTACAGGGAGAATAAAGATGACTTATGGCAGCTGATAGCATTTGCAGGACATAGAGGGACTGCTGCGTATTGGCTCCATGCTGCTACTGGATCAGGGATTGTCTGACGGATTGATATAAGACTATTGCTTGTCAAGATGCTTCCAGGTTACTGAGAATATAAACTCAAAGGCTGTCTGGAAATACTGCTCAATGCTGCAGGTGTATTGGAAAAAGCCATGTACAGAAAAAGGACAACAGCCAACATGAATATTCAGAGCAGGAAATACAGTCAGGACAACTAAATCAGTAGGTCTTTAAGACTCAAAATTAGCTTGAAGTTGCCTTAAACCATTTCTTTCAGGACTCCTTTTGTATACCTATATAAAAGAGGGAGTAGCTGACTTGCTGTTGTACTGTGTGCTCTCCTGTGGCGCCAGAATGGTCTTCTCGCAGTCAAAGTCGTACAGGAACAGTCTCAGATGTCTTTTAAGTTGAAATTTGGGTCCAGCCTGCTGTGTAATGAGCAAAGATCAGGGAATCACAAAGATGCTTATGACCATTTTTTGATTCTCTGAATTTGCCTGGAGACTAAATGGATTAGACCAGAATCTCCAGTCTGCCCTCATTATTACACTAAAAATATTTTACTGTAACTTTGCAGATGGCAAGCTTGACATAATACACATTCCTTTAAATTTAAGTTCTAAGTTAGCCTTATAAGCAAATTTGTTATTTGCCTTACTATGGAAGTAAAGCAACTCAAAGACATTTACAGCAATTACATTGATCTTACATATCAAGCAGCAAAATGAAATGAATATAAAAATACACATATTTATGTTCTTTAACTAGCAGCTGGAGTTAATAATAACTGAAGTTTGGAGTTAATTATAACTGAAACTTGGGCTATTCATTTTTATGTTTAAGACAAACTCCCTGAGGTTTCTGTGACCAGAATTTTATAGCCAGAGACAAGAAATTTCACCACCACTGGAAACATACATTTTCCTGTCAAATCAGTTAGATACAGAAAATAATCATCTTGCAGGAACATGCCCAGATAAACCCAAAAGGTAGGGTTAGGTTAGTCATGGAAGATCTCTCTCTCCTAACTCCTATATATTGAAGACAGTAAGAATCGCTGGGAAAAAAAATGTTCAGAGGGAGACAGAAAATACAAAATAAATGGTTACAATGCTTTCATTTTCAAACCTGTCTAGATGTACAACTACCAACAAGCAGAACCAGCAAGTGAGTGAATCAATTCCTGAGACCTGGAATTTCATTAGCCTGTGTTTGAGCTGCCTAGTAAACACCTTTCCTATCTAGTAGGCTTTAAGATTTGTCTTATCCTTCCTATTCCTTACATCAGAATGGAATCCAAAATTTCCAAAGACTTTTTGTGAAGTATGAAGGTCATTCCTGGCAAGTAGGTCTGTTGAAGATCTCGGTCTTTAGGGAGTCTGGGGTGAAATGGCTGTGCTGTCCTTTTCTACTCAGGTGTGAGAGGTTTCTGTGTTTGCACTCCTCCACTCTCCCTTTGGCAAAAAGTACACACTGGACAACAGGGATTATACAGGTTAAAGTTCAGTGGAAAACAACTCTTGCAAAGCATTTTGATTCTGATGAAGAAGCATTTTCTTCTGCTTCATAAAAGGAAAATAAGACCCTCAGCTTGTAACAGCTCTGTTTTGTATGCAAGCAAACACAATTCCCCCACAACAATAGATCTATTTTGCATGCAAGCATAGACTCATTTCCCTTTGTTGTTTTTTCTGGAGTACTTTCAATAGAAAATGATGTTTGGTGGTAAGCATTAGTGCAGATCTCTCACAAACGTTTATCACTGGAAAGAGTGCGCAGGAAGCAGGGACATAGGTAGGTGGGTATGTAGGTAGATAGACAAACAGCTACCTAGAGGAAAGGACGGAATAGGCAAAGGTGGAAAACCTGTGTTTGGACTGCACTGATCATTATTTCCTGGGGACTTTCATGATGAAGTCAGAAGACTTTGTGTCTAGGTAGCTGTAGTCTGACAAGGTTTGATGACAGAGAAGCAAACAGAAACATCATTCATAAAACATGGCCACAGTACATGCACTACAACCAAGTGTGTCAGCTGGCAGTGCAGGAAAGCTGGCTGACAAGACCTGGAAAGTCAGAGCAGCTGTGCTCTAACCCTGGTTGCTATTTATTATTTATTCAACTTGTTCTTAAGCTGGGACATGCAAACCAACACAAATTTGCTTTGCCTTTTAGAGTCTGTCTGAGCAGACCAAATGTATGCCTGTCAGTGAGTTTACCTTGTATGAGAGCACTTACCATAATCAACTTGGGGGGTGTCAGAGTAAGACTTGCAGCATTTTCCAAATTCAGAGCTGTCTGAAGCGTGGGCTCACATGAGAGGACACATAGCCCTGGGTTCTACAAAGCAGGAAGCCTGTTGGAATGGTGTTGATCTTGCTCGCCTGCAGCCATCCCTGAGGGTACGTACCCTGAAGCCAACCTTGCTAACTGGAATGCTGCCAGGAGGCAAACTTCCACACCCACCAGGATAACCTACATCTGCAGCAAGGCTTTCTTTGCTTATCAATTGGCTGTGGTAAGATTTCTCATGGAATAAAGACAATTTTTTTTCGTGCTGGAGATAAATAACTGGAAAATAAAAGAAAGCCAAGATTGCTTTTTTGTAGGAATTTTTTTTTTTTCTGTTTGTCCTGCAAGTGGCATGATGTGAGCCTTCTCTGAAGAAGAAAGGACATAGCTGCAGTTAGCTTGGGAATAAATATGCTCTGGAGTTCAAAAGCCTGGGCTCTGCACTAACCACAGCAATATGACTTCTGTTTTGGAGCTGTTTCACATCTGTCCTAAGAGAGGCACAGGCAGCTGGAGTTCCCATCTGAGTGGAAAATAGCATGTAGATATACCCATATGCTGGAGAACTTTTGAAGCACAGACAAAGCCTATGAGAAATAAGAGGGAACACATTTCATGGTAACATTAGCTAGAGAAGTTTGATGTGATCTTTACCTAGCAATGGGGCTAAGGATTTAGGTCTGTCATCTTGCTCAGGAATGGGAGATTGATGTTGAAAATGGATATAAACAGTGCAAGCAGAGTAAAATTTTTTTTATGTGTTGATCAAACTGTTCATTTCAAGGAAAGAATAAATGCTCTTTCCCTGAATTCAACATCATTGTGCATGGTTATTTACCAAGACAGGACAGGCTTGAGTTGGATTCCCAGGTCTTGGATGGAGTAAATTTTAATCTATTCAATGCTTATTCCCAAATTAGTTTACGTAGACACCAGTGCCAGACTAGCACCTGCAAGGTTGAGGGAGAGCTGATACATGGAGCCTGAGAAAGCTCCCTGAGGGTCTGTACCTTAAGTAGCCATGCAGGTCATGTCTTCACAACTGCAACTTGTGAAAAAACCCATATCTGCTGGGGATTGATGACATAGTGACAGTTTCACACAGGCTGAGTGACCCAACACTTTGGCTTCAGCCTCAGTCAGGAGTTCTTTGAAGTTTCTTGCCTGAACTTTAGTTTCTTCTCTTTGTGCTTAATTTTCCATTTCTCTGTTTTTCTAAGTGAGTTATCTAGCAAAAGCCATAGACTTTGAAGGAGATCCTGCAAGTTTTTCAGCTGAATTACTGCTACTTTATTTTTGGGCTTCATTTTTTTGTGGCTTCAACTCTGTTGTTGTCCCTGGTGAAGTAAATGGTGTTACAGAGCAATGTCTTTTCAATTTTGTCTGCTCCTAAATGAATTCTGGTTTTATTTCTCAGTGTAATGCAGACCCTACATCTAGTTTACTTATGATTTATATTTTGTTGAAAGTTATGAGCCTTCATGAAGCCTACTGGCTAATAATTAATTAAGCTCATTTTAAGTCATTAATCTATTGTTCTGCATGATCTTTCCAAAAGACATTTAAGATGTCTGATGCAATGTTTATTCTCAGCCCTTTTAAAGCAAGTCTTCTCTATAAATGCCTGCCTTTATTTTCCATTTGCATCACTTGCAAATGATTATCTATACCAGCCTAATGGTTTACAGTAACCCTTCAAAAAATAGGTACTCGAGGTGAGCCCATTTAAGATGATTTTTCACAAAAGTCTAGTATTTCACCCAAGCACCTTATGAACAGAAAGCCAATTGCACTAAATGCATCAGCATTATGATAGCCTAAACCCATTTTCTGTGGTATTGAGGACTGACACACAAATGACCCTGGGCCTCAGTACATGGAAATTACTTGTAATTGCTCTATATTTTCCAACCCTCAACATGTTCATCTCATAACTCTTTGGTAGAGACTCCTTTGAGCTGGCTCTAGCGTTATCAGGGGAAATTCTGAGATCTCTACTGGAGCTCTCCAATTTGCAGCTGTGTAGCTGACCCATTTTTGTTTAGGGCAATGTGTCTTTGGTTATAAAATTATCATTCTTTATAAGCCTCTTGCAGGGGGATAAATGGATGCATTTTTTTATTCTATGTGACATTTTTAAACAGGTAGAGAGACAATATTTGCCCAGTGTTTTCTTAATCTCCTTTTCATGAAAAGTTGAGGTATTTGGCCTAGAATTTCAATTTCATTTATATTCAGAATTTCTATCAACATATTTAAGTCTAGCTGATATCAGAACATGAACATTAGCTTTAATCATTAACAAAGGTTTCCATGGGATTTAATAGTGAGAGAGAATGTTGGCTTGCCTCATTATTTCTTAATTTCTTATAAACTGCATACCAAATTCACTAACTTCCATCTAAAATCAATTACATTGAAAACCTGTAGGAAAGAAGACCTTGAAACCATATCCTACCATAATTTCTGTCACTCCATCCAATCTTGGTGCTGTCTCTCATTAGTTAGAATCATTGCTATACCTTAAAAGCAGCAATTTTGTGAAGTAAAATAGCACCAAACTGCTCAGTCTATCTGCTAGGCAGGAGTCCTTTGATTTTTTGGTGCATATTCTGCTGAAGTAAACTTTTTGTGTGTGTGCTTATTAACACTAGTGAGTCAATAGAGCTGGGAAAATGGAAATATTTCTCTATTTCAAGTCATTGGGTAATAATGCTTTTTCTCTTTGGAGGCCAAGATCTTTAAGAATGGACAGAATGCAAATCAGAAGTGAAAAGGATTTTATTTTCACTTGCCAAGGGGAGGTTCCCATCTTTTCTTACTGAAGTGCATTGAGATTTTTGCTATTGACTTGCTTGACAAAAGGGCCAGCCCTTAATTCGAGGGAGGGGAGAACATTTAGCTCTTTTGTATTGTTAGCTAAAATAAAAATGCCTCAGCTTGTGACCATCTGAAGAAGCACCTTTCTTAGTAAGAAATATTCTCAGTTTTGCAAAGGTGTAAACCCCTAGAAATTAGGGGGTCTTGCCCACCAGAGCAGCAAATCTACTTAGGTTAAAGAGGTGCTTCACTATCTCTTATATTCCATGGAAGGCAAATCTAACTCATTGAGGCAACTAAACAACACATCTCTTGCTAAGAAAATTATATTCAAAACCTATAGGTTATCAAGGTTATCTTCCTACCACCAGCCCAGAGAATGTCCTGGCAAAGAGTCAACCAAACATAACCTGACCTTCCTCTTTTGCCACCAAAGTACATGAACAACAGGCTCCTGGTACAGAAATTGCATTCTGATCCAACCACCTGAACAATATGTTTTCCAGTAGTTTCTCTAGTCAGTCAGTCTGAATTCTCACATATTTATGCTGAAGTATTTCTTTCATTACCTTCAGGACAGAACTGAGGGCTCTAATGCCAGCTCAGGTGATGTGGGATACATGATAGAAAAATATTCCAAATTTTTTCCGCTGCGGAGTACAAAATTGACACTGGTTACCTCCCAGCTTGGGCAAGGTAATTACAATATCTATTTTAAATGTGTAGTTTGATACTTTCCCTTTCAAGTCAATCTAACCCTTCTTATTCCCTTTTCTTTTTGCCTTTGCAGTGGGTAACATATGTAATGTGAAGGCTGTGTTTATTCTGTACAGAATTTTGCTGGACAGGGAAATGAGCAAAATGTATAAAAAAACCCATAAAGTAGCTCTAATGAATATAAACAAAGAAAATTATTGTTTATAAACAAAGAAAATTAAGATATATTGCAAGAAGATATTTAAAAAGATAAGAAACCCTATAAGGCAATTATGAAGCATAGACCACATTCATAATATCTAACTCAGTGTAATATAAGATAAATGTGCATGCACAGAGTTCTGTGTTCTGGCTAGTCCCAACACACCTTCTCAGGAGTATCTGTAGCTGTTTTATTGAAGTTAAGAGCCCTGCCTAGTAATATTCTGGTGTGAGGATCAATAAGCTGGTGTTAGAGCAGTTACGGTCTTCACCGATAACCAGACTTTCAGGGGACATCTCCTGTGATTCTCATACCTACATTTCAGAGCCTCTGCTGGTCAGGATGCACTGAAATGTTCACCTGTATACAACTATAACACAAGTGTACATTTTTATCAGCCTGCCAATTTTAAAAGACTGTGTCCCATCAAATTGCTCAGCAGTTTTTAAGAACTTGAAGTTCTAGTTGTCAGTAAACACATCAGGTGGGTCATGCAATGTAACCTGCAGCTCAGCTGCTGACAGGAGATGTAAAGCTGCATGAAATCTGTCTTTATCACTGCAAGAAGATTTGTGGAGTCACTGCTTTCATCTCATGGTAGTTACTGCATTGACTTTTTAAAGAGCAGATAGTTTTTTCTGGTTTGGTTACTGGTTCCTGAGATAAACTATTCAAATTCAATGTAGTTTTGCTAGTTGAACTAGCTAAGGATGCTTCCTTCTATTTGCTCTTACAGTTCCTGAAGGATGTATGATTCAAACTCCTTTGGGATTTCTTTTTTATCTTTGCAGTCAAAAATATCCCTATATTTTCTTTCACTTTTCCCGGAGCAACATAAGAGCTGTGTGCTAACGTGTGCTGCAGAAATGTGCTTCAAAAAAGTATATTTCAGCTATCCATTTGAATAACTTGAATTTATTTCAGCTACAGTTCCAACATCTTTAATTGTATTTTCCAGTAAAGTTCACAGGATCTTGCTTGCAAAGAAGTAAGCTAGTATTGCAAACTGCCTTGTAAAATCAGAAGTTTCTTGCACATTCTTGCAAAAATAAGCTGAAGAACTAACAAGGTTTGAAATGACAACTGTGAGGCAAAAGCTATAGTATGTTAATCACACAGCAAGAGCACAGAGTTGTCACAGTGAACAGTCCCACACATGTACAGCATTTAGATGGTTCAGGAAAAGCTATTAATCCGAAAAAGTACTTATCTACACAAATATAATTTGCAATCTGTTAAACGTGTAAGGAATCATGTCTGTAAAGGCCTTATGCTAACACAGAGGCAACTGGAAGAGCAACACTGAATGGAAGAGATGTGTGTGAAACACCTTGTCTCCAAGTGGTTTCTGAGCACCACATGGTACCAAGAATAAAAACAGCCTAAGTAGAACGGAGATCTTCAGAATCTTTATTAGAGCCAGAACTCTGAGGAAATATGGAAGGCAACAGAAGGAAATTTGGGAGGCACTTTTCCCTGTGTTTGTAAGCAAGCAGTGCCAGCAGGAATGAAGGCATTCAGAAGGTAGCTTTGTTCCTGACAGTGGTTGGTTCTCAAAAGCTTGTTGCAGTCAGTAATTTTCTGTTAAGTAGAACAGAGGCTGACTGTGAAATGGTAGTGCAGAAATGTGAGGAACCCTGAATTCCATGTAAAATGAACCATATGTGTAGGATTGGCTCAGAGTAGGCAGAGTCTAGCATTTTGAGGACTATATAACAGGAGCATGGGTCCTAAAGTAAGCTGGGAAGAAAATTCAGAGAAACCACTTTGAGTGAAGCTGAATAAAACTCTTGTAAGGTGCTGGCTAATGCATGTTAGTAAGGAAGGAAGTCACTTGGCACATTCTCCAGAGTGAACTCCACAGTTCTTTGACACTACAGGATTGATTTGATATGCAAAGAAGTCACCAAAACCCCAAATCCTTCAGGTAAAAAGGTATGCAGAAGTCTGTCTTGGATCAAAATGAGAACACAGCAGCTTGCATACATTAGACAACCAGTACTTAAAAAGATGGTGTCCAAAAATCAAAAAAGGCAATGGGTTGCACCACATCTTTAATTGATTGCAGGCATTCCCAGAGTGTGGCCAGCACAGACAAAGGATGACAATTATGCCTGAAGCTCAGATGAACTCCACACAGCAGCAATGATTATGCAAACTGTCTACCTGAAAGTAAATACGACAGCTATGATTTCAAAGCTGCACACTGACACAAAAACCACTGTTCCCAGAAACTATATTAAAAGAGCTTAAAGAAAAGCCTCAAAAGAGAAGATAAATTAATGAAGAGTGCTATTTACACATCAGTCAAAGGTATACTTTTCTACAGCAGTGTTGTGTGCACTATCCTGCTGCACTCAGAGACCGTCACACCAGAGGGATGCTTTTGGTACATTATGGCACTGTCACAACAAATGACTTGCTGCTTCTTGATGTTAGTATTCATGTATCAGAGGAGACAAACAAGTTCAGGTGCCAGTAGCATCACAGACTAACTGGACATTGTTGTTAAGGCAGGTTAGCAGACAGGCTTGGATGCTCCTGGAATCCCATGTTACATGAACACTGCTCACTTGTCATTCACAGGCAGCTCTAGGGAATACCTACGTGGCATCTGGACTGTTCAGAGACATGTACTCTGCCCTTCCTGGGCAGGGCTTACTGCACAGTGGAGAGTGGCAATGAAGCAGTCTTTGCCAAGGTCCTTGCTGCAGAGTGGGGACTGAACAGCACAGGGAGCTTGAGCTCATATGATTAACTGTTTCTATTCTTCTATAGTTCTCCAATCAGTATTTTCCTGTAGCCAAAGTTGGGGTTTTAGAAACCAGATCTCTTATGCAATTGAAGCAGAGCAGTGACTAAAGTTCCTTTCCTTGAGTTGGACAGTAAGGCTAACTGGAAAAAGTCCACGTTTTTTCTTTCACAATATGAAATACTTCAGAGAAAATACATCAGAAATTTTGTGTCTTTATCAACACCTGAAAAGCAGAAGACCAGTTTTCTTATTTCAGTTATAAGTTTTGGTTTTCCACTCTTTTGAGAAAGATAAAAGTTCTTTTTGGCTACAAAAGAAATTGCAAGAGAAATCATTAGCAGAGTTTTTTACCCAGCTCAAATGTCACTCTTGAAGTAGCTCTGTCTTTTTTCAGCTTTCTTCTGATGGCAGTGTTAAACAAGGCAGTTTGTAAAGTTTGGTAGCTGTTGTCATTTGTGATAGGAATTGTCCTGAGACATTGTATCTGTTCAACAAATCCATTTCTTCTTTTAATTAGGATTGACGTACAAGTTGCATCTAGGTGTTGGATTGGTCTCCAGCTGGCTCTGAACTTTTTGAAGCTGTTTACAACAACTGCAACTCTTTGGCTTGTTCCTCCAACACTACTTCCTTGCTGGCAGTGGTGGGTTAGAATGAATAGGGAGCTGAGTGGATGTTTAGTAAAAATTATGCCTAAGGTAACAGGAGTGATCAATGTCCATCTTTTTTTAGAGAAAAGTTCTCTGAAAGATGTTGTTCAGCAGAGAACAGCTGATATAATACTCTGGATGGCGCAAAGGGTTTTAAGAAATGGCTGGAAAGAACATGCACGTGCACAGCATAGCTTTCAGTTACATCCAGAACAGCCTCTCTATTCATAGCCACAAAAATAAAAATTAAAAAAAGGCACAAATAACTTCCAGGCCTTAATTTAGCATCACTACCAAATGCATAGGGCATGTTGAGGTCATTGGGCTATATGTTACCTGGAAGCTTATCAAATGTGTATTCTGTCAGCCACTGGCTGCTGCTTAGTTTGCAGATCAGTGTGAAGATGTTTTGATGAGTAAAAGTTAAATGACCTGTGATGCCCGAGAAAGCCTCTCTCAGGTAACAATAAACTGATTTCCACAAAGGAGCTGAAGTCCTGTCACTACAGAAGGGAAGAGGTAGCTGTCAAGTTGCTCACACTTGAGAACACAAATTTTTTGTCAAGCCTTTTCTTTCCTTGTTTGCTAATAGCCTCATTTCTTTAACTTTCCCTGTGAAGTCCCACATAATTTTTCTACTGAGACAAAAAAGGTGGAAGTAGTGTGAATAAAACCAGTTATTGTGTATTGCTACCAATTTTCTCTGCATAAAACATAGGTCATATGTGACTCTAAAAGGCAAAGATTTGGGCATAATAATTAAGTAACATGACTGAATGCCAGGATTGGATATTTAATCACACAGGAATAGTTGCATACCTCATTGACTATGAAAACGTTTCCTGTGTGCTTTTTGGGGTGTTCCACATATTGCAAAGCATACATTATCCTGTAAATATTAATGGTATATAATTTAAGATTTGTAGTTACCTTTTTTCAGAAAAAAATCAGACAAGATGGTTACATTTCTGCCTTATTGCACTTGCTCTTTTGGGGCCATTTACTCAATCCTTGCTTACTAGATTACGAACTTCTTGAACAAATATAGTTCACTTTGTTCATCTTGATATATCCTCACAGAAGCCATTAATTGCCCAATGAGCCCAATGGACAGTTAATGGTTTCTGTGGATATTACATCAAACTGGTTACATATGAAGCTTTTAAATGGAGCATAGCATGAAGTATAAAAAATACCCAGAGGAGTGGTACTCTGATTTCTGCATCCAGATTTTTCACTCATTTAAGTTAGGACCCTGAAGCCCAGGCCTAGCAGAGGGCTATAGAGTGTGACCCTCGCAACAGAGGGAGCCTGAGGACCTGTCTAGAGCTTGTCAATAGAATGGATGAAAGAGGGAAACCTTGGGTCTCTACTGGAGCCTGCACCAGAGGGAGTTTCTGTGGCAAGAGAAGGATGTTCAGAGGAGATGCCTGGGGTGCCCTGAACCAGCATTAGGTAACAGCTGAGTGAGAGTGTTTAGGACCCTGCTTTTCAGTCATTCTTGCAATACCTCCTGGAATCAGACCTTAGTCTTGGTTACTGACTTTTGCCATCTGTTGGAGTGGAATAATAACTCCTTTATATATGGAATAAAATACAAATAAATATATATATACATACATACATATATATGTAGGTGAATGAAGAGATCTATGGAGTTTAAAATATCTTTTAATTTGTTTTAATTAATTCAGAAGGAACCATATACACACAATATATGTTGTTTCTGATGTAAAATTGGCAGTGGTTGTTTCATTACAAACAAAATAGTTACAAATATGTTGCCCTTCTTTTTATCAGCCAATATTTCAATCGATGTTTGTCTAATTCTTCACTCTCCCTTATCAACTTCTTGGTTGTCACTAACAAAAGGGTTGACTTTTTTTTGTCCATCAGGTTTCAGTCAACATGTATCACTATGTTTCCACATAAATATGTGGATATAAGTTATATATGCAGATGTACATCACACTAAAACCAAAGAACACGGTAAAGAATAAAGCACAATATTAAAAAAAAACAAAAAAAACCCAAAAAACCCAACTCCATTCATTCAAAGATGAATAAGTAATGTATTGCATTTGAGTACTGGATGTCACAAAATTCTGGAATCATAGAACATCTCCATTGTTTATGGTTGAGAAACTTTTCTTTTATAAGGTATTAACTGGAATAACAAAGACTGATGTTACAGAAATTTACATATGAAATGAATTTTACACGAAAGTAATCTGGTTTAGTTCAAACAGAACTAGGAATTCATAACGTTACTCTAGTGCATATTTAGAAGGAGTATGTTTTCACTTGTATATGGAACATGTGTTGTCTTTGTTAAAAGTAGAAAATATGTACACATACATATATAAAATGAGATAAGAAAAGGCAAAATATGAAAGCTGAAAGGAAAATCCCTGCTTGGTCTTTAGTCTACTCAAATAATATTTAATACATAGTAAACAAAAAAAGCCAAACCATGTTATCTTACATTTTCCTATTTCCCTAGTGAGACTTGGCTTGTCCTCATCTGTTTTTAATTCTGAGTTCGAAAACCTGAAAAACTTATCTTCAAACTCAGATTTGTTTATCTCTACGAGATAAATACTGTCTTTGTGTATTGAGGGAATAATGGGCCTCCAATACACAAGGTGTGATAAGTGGGACTACTGCTAAATTCTTTTCTTGGCTGCCATCCCACCAAATGAGTCATATTTAGTCAAGATTTTGCCTTTATTACATGTCTGGGGTCAGTATCCTGGAGATTTAGTGGTTACTAATGGTTACTCAGACAGAAGAATGAAGGAAAAGGTAAGGCAGAAAAAAGCATACATGTAAGGTGTCTTTTCCAAGCTCTGATGCGAGACTGCAAGAGCGAAAACTGAAAACTTTCTCCCCCCTCACCCTCCTCACCCCCAATATCTGTATTTTGGGGGCTGAAAAATACACTTTTTATGGTCTCAAAAAATGAGAGTGTTGGTAACTCCCTTTTTGAGTAGTCCTGAAAAAACATGTGACAGCAATCCAGGAAAAAAGCAAAGATCTTATTTAGATCCAGCATCTGTGAAATAACAGCTTGGGGACAATATACTCTAGGTGCTCCCCACCTCAGTCCCCCAACATCCAGCTGTATAACTCATGCTGTAAACAAGAGTAATAAAGGATGTAGTCAATGTAAAGATAGATTCTGGATATAGCTAAATTAGTTAACTAGTCTAATCATATAACATTATTTTTTCTGTATTTCATGTAATTGTCTCTTGCAAATGTCTGCCTATGTTACTGTCTGGGATTCAGATCATGTTATTGTTTCATGGCACTATCATTTAATCTAATACCCCAAAAGTTTTATTAATGGTTAAAGGGCTAAGTGAATTGGCCACTTAACCAAATGCCTGCATTTCAGCAGCTTCACCAGATGACCATTTTGCCCAAATGACTGTGACAGGAACTAGAGCTACTGCAGCTCCCTCATTCATCATTGCTCATTGACCTTTAACTGCAGCCAAACTGTATTTGAGTGTGGTTAAGGTGTCCAGGGGGATTGTATGTTGAAGGAGTAGGGCATGGTGTAGAGAGCATTGAAGGGGAAGAGAGGTTTATTCTCTTCTGTTGTGACATTGACCTTCTTGGAATTCAATCACAAAAATACCATGACACCGAAGGTGTGTGGATCAGAATGTCACTGTGCAATTAAATACTGAGTCTTACCATTTGAAAAGAATACACATTTCTTTATTTAGAACACTGAAATTAATAATCTCTAGTGCTGAAAGAGAGTTATGTGGGAGTAAAATAGTCCTTGGGACTAGAATTCTGTTGCCAGCTTAGCTCTCTGCTACACAGTTTTGCGGCTAATCTGGGCACACAGAAAGGGTTTCCAGCTGCTCTGTGCTTTCCCTGTGGAGGGATTTTATTGAGTGCTTGTGCATATATGTGTGGCAGCACCTCTTTCAAGCACTGTATGCAACAGCCAGGGAGGCTTATTGGTGGGTCTGGTTTGTTGACGGGGTTTTGTTTGGTTTATTTGAAGGTTTTGTTTGTGTATTTGGTTTTTCTCTGTATCCCAGAGGAAACAGCTGGGGAAAAGATTTTGGTATAGACCTGCAGGCTTCTTATGCCAGTTTATTTGAGCTGTTTGTTATGTTTGAGTTAATATGTCCCAAGTTTAAAAAATGTGGACTCCTCAAGAACGTAGATATGCATGAGGAATATTAAAAATAAACAAATATATCAGTAATACCACCCAAATTGTCTTAATGTTGTTGGATAAAATAAATCAATGTGGGTATTTTCAGTGTAATGAACCAACACTTGGGAACATATTCCTAAAAGGAGTCCCTTCAGCACAGACTATGACCCACTTTATTACTTGAAGTCAATGAAAATACATTTGCAAGTAAGAATTACTCACACACACACGGTCTTCAGTGCTGGAACTTGTACCAGTAGTCTAGAGATGAGGTAAAATCTCAGATAGTTGTTTTAAAGTTTGGTTCTCTATCAACTAGGAAAAAGATGGAAACCTGTTTATGTCTAACAATGTTAGCCTGAAAGTGCAGTTTTATAACAAGTAAGAGTTCCTGAAAGCAATTATGTAAAATCTCCATCCTTAGTATGGTTTTCATTTACTAAATAACTTCTTCCCTGATTACTCTGTTTGAGCTCAAGGCTTCAAAACTTTGCAACAAGCAGTCATGTTTTCATACGATTAATACACAAAAGGAACAGACAGGCAAAATGGCATCCTCTGTTCCTTTAGTATTTTTAAATAATTAGTCCATTTGACTCTAATGTCAAATACATTTTTCAATTACATTGTATACATGATATATTTATGAAAAAAGCCCCTTAAGTACAGCTTCTTCTCAAAATCAAAGCACCAAATCAAAAGAAGCATTTCTTGCTTCTTTTGCTCTTCCTTATTAGAGTATTTCTGTACCCTACACCAAAGGACAAGAATTAATCATCTGTTTCGTGCTGAAAGGTAAATTTCACTAAATTAACCCATTTTTGCATCAGTTAAAGGGGTTAACCTTCAGTTGGTGTACAATGGTCTCCAGTGAGGTGAATAAACTGGTCTTTAAGTAGGCTGCTGCAGATCCAGTCCTGCTTTTTCAAGGCCATATAACTGAAGCTGTTTATGATATAAAAATAATTCACAGATTGCCTTTCAATTTGTTGATAATTCTGCCACGGTAACTGTTGTTGTTGTCTTTGTCACTGCTTTGTATATACTGATTTTCTAAATTGCTGGTTTGCTTTTTCCCTTTTTTTTTTTTTTTTTTTTTTTGACTCCCCCCGGTTTGATTTCACTTCTTACTATACACCAAAGACTGGCTTCAGTGAATCATGGATAAATGTTAAACTTGCTTCTCAAATAGTTCTTGTGAATTTTGTGCCCAAAAATCCATATTTCTTAGCAGCAGAGGCTTTGCTTAATTCCCATGTATAGGGATTTTTGCACACACATTTGTTTGTTTACAAACATTGGTGCCATCTAACTCAAGACATTCCTAAGAGACCAAAGCTGGTTTTTTTAGTGAGTCTTTATCATGGTTTCACTTGCAGGGAGGAGTAGGATTCCATCACCACAGGTCCAGTGTTACTGTTTAATCCATGCCTGCAGTTCCAATGAAGAGCCAAAAACACTCTGCCTGCACTGGTTCTGCTTGTTGGGTTTATACTGAGCATAACTGTGATGTTCCATGTTGACACAAGATTCAGCATTCAGGCTGTGGAAGAGGCTGGGAGACCAAGGCAGGAGCCCAAAATCCAAGCCAGCACATGGTGCCAAGAGATAATGAACTCTGAGGCTGCAGTGCAAGATGTAGGTATGAAAGAGGCTGTATTTCCTTAGCAAATGGGTTAGGTAAACATCTGTAGCCTGTCAGCTGGATAGGAAGGAGTAAAGATCAGTCTTTTAAGTTTATCCTTAGTGCAAATGGATTAAGTGCAGCTTGCTTTTATTTGTCATCTACATCTACGTAATCCGTGTCATTGCAATCGGTTTTCTCTTTTGGATTTTGTAAGTCTAAGTAATCTGCTTTTAACTTTCACCTAACTTCAACAAAGAATTATTTCAAGGTCACTATCTAGCACCAAAACATTCTGTGGCTGTCCTTACAGCCAGAAGTCTGAACCATCCCTACACACACTTGGCATAATTTCTCTATTATACTCAAAGGCAAGAGGATATATGCCAATGTAAGGTGCAATAGTCTATGTTGAGAGTTAATGCAAACCTAAGAAGAAAAAAGTCTTTCTGTACCAGAAAAACTCTGTCATGTGACAATTAATGGAGAGTACACCTGAACATGAAGAGTCCTGGCAGAATCGATAGCCATCACTCAGGGCACATGCACAACATGTCAACACTAAATATTGGTCAGAGAGCAAATCACCAGCTGAAAAAGGAAAGTTTGCATACCTGCCATTGTCAGCTCAGACTGGAAATGAGTAAATGTGGAGACACAGCGAAACTATTTTTCCTCGTCTTGATTGCATTTTATAAATAAAAGTCTTAGAAACAAAATCAGCCTATAAAACCCTTTGTCATTATTTCCTTCCTGTTTCCCTTCCAGCCCAGCTCATGCATTTGCAGACAGGTGAGCTCTTTGGAATAATTTTCCCATGTAAGAAACTATGGGTGCTATGAAATATTACTGCAGTCCAGTTATCTCTGAAATGCTGGTCTGCCTGACTAACATGGAGCTGAAAGTCAGTTACTCCCTTTGACATGGAGTCAGTTGTGAATTTACCAGATGAACTTCCTTGACAAATAGCTACCACCCACTCAATCCATCACTTCACAGAAGCTGGCCTGCCTCACACTTTTTCTTTTCTGTGCTTTATCTTTTGTTCTGCCTCTCAAAAAGATCAAGGGCTAAAACCCAACCCAATATTCAAAGGTATGCGATTTAGAAGACCAAACAAGTAACAGAGATCTTTTAAAATTGCATATTATACAGTAATCATGTACTTCAGAATTTCCTCCCTTTTAATATGAAAAAAAAACAGATAGAACTCTTCATTAATATTTTAATTGGCATAAATGTTGAGTTCTCAACTATCCACATGGTAATTTACACTTCTGCTGTAGCTGGTGGGAGGTGGTTTATTTTTCTTTGTGCTAATACAAGGATCTCACTTCCTGCTACAGGAAAGCTGCAGACAACAGTTGCACTGCATGGGTGAAAGGCACAAAAGGAAAGAGAAAATATATGTGGAATATTTTTTCTGAAAACTAGAAGAAAAATATATGTTAGTCTATTACCTATCACGTCAGGCAGATTAAAGTAGCTAATTAGCATTTTCACTGACCCACAGAATGGCTGCATTTGGAAGGGTCCTTTGGAGATCATCTGGTCTCAAACCCTTGCACAAGTTCATGAACTACTCTCAGCCTTGTCATGTCTAAGCAGCCACTGGTGGAAGAGCGCATTTTTAAAGAATTAACATATAAAAATGAATTTTTCTGCTCAGAACCTAGCCTGAGAAGAGAGAGTGGGTCCTAAACAGATCTGCAACACTTAGAAAATTAGGTAACCTATAAATTTCCTAACCTATACATGTGGTATTTTTACTCAAGCTCTGGGGATATCCATGAGAGCCACCATCCCACTGTCGTCTCCTGGGGGGCACTGGCGTGGCTGTGGGCAAAGCATGGCTGGAAAGGGGCTGCTGAGGGAAAGCCTTTTCCCATTGGGCCTTGGCACATGGGGAGAGCAGGGTGTCCTGAGTAAAGCTCAGTGTGTGGCAGGGCCTGGGCTCAGACACAGGGAAAGCCCAGACTTACAGACAATGTGAGCCTGGAAAGGGGCTGTCAGGGTAGAGGGAAGGCTGCCAAAATTGCTCACCTTCCAAAGCCCATGGCTGACCAGTCCCGTGGAACTTCTCTCACACAATACCCAGACCAGGTGCCCTGGTGCCTTGTGCTGGGGCATCAGCACCAGCAGTTTGTCTTTGTGCTTTCTTCGAGAATCATGGTTGCTTTACAAAGTGTGTGAGCCTTTTCACTCCATTGTTTTGCTGTTGCTGACGGCATTGCTTGTGTTTTTCAGGTTTTTTCTTAAGGGAATAAGGCTTGTAGGAGCAGGGGGTTTGCCTGGATGTCTGTCCCTTGTCTCTTTTTTTTGTTTTCTTTTTTTTTTTTAGCCCGGTGGCAGATTTCAGCCAAATGTAAGAGAGGGTTAAAGCTCTCTCAGATAATTAATTAACAAATGCCATGAAAATAGACAGATGAGTAGAGGATACAGATGCTATAAGTGCCCTTACTGTGGGAAACGCTGTCGAGTGGTATCCCACATCATCAGGCACTAGAACAACCACATGGGAAAAGGGCCCCTGTAAATGCCCCAAATACAGAGTTTGTTTCAGCTGGGTTTGTGTTTCATGCATGCCAGAGCCAACCACTAGTAAAACAAAGTTCCAAAGGAAGCAGGATTAATTCCTTCTGTGCACAGCTAGCAGCTATTGATTTTCGTATTGGAGCTCCTTTAAAACGTTCCTTGGACTCAAATATTTACATTTTTAAGAATGTCATTATCTACCTGTAAGCAGGTATGCTGAGGTTCATGACTTAAACAGGAAAAATGCCAGTGCCCTTACTCTCTTCACAACCACTTTACCTGCAGTAAGATCTTCACTTCAAACACTTAGAAAAATGGGCACAGCTACAACACTAACAACAAAATTATACATGTAAGGAGGATTGAATTGACAACCTGGGCAAAGCTGCATTTGTTTAGTATGCAGGATTCAAGAACAGAGTGTAGAGTCCAGCTGAGGAATTAGGAGAATCAGCTCATACCACAGTACAATGATGCACTAGCCATAATGGAGGTGCAACAGTCCCCTCAGCTGAAGGAGGGGGGGGGGAATGGCTGAAGGTAGCAAGATCAAGAGCTCTGAATATTCTAAGTTAAACACTTTGTTAAATATTCAGCTATCCTGGCATCCTGGAATAACACTGAGTGAAAAACACACAGGGAAAAATAAGGCAGAAGAGTCCTTCTTTGGCCAAACATTCCAGCTGTGCATGGCCACATCTGAGGCACAGCTGGGGGAACCAGTGCCAGATGGTCCTGCTCAGTTTTAGGAATACAGTAAATTCCAGCATTGGACAAATTATCTGAAAATTTAGAAGGTGCCAGGAAGGTCATTTGCAATCCCTTTCCTGGGGTTCTGAAGCAGATCACCCTTGCTCCTAGCTTTCTTCTATGCTGAAATCTTAGGATGGGTTTTGTGGGATTTTAGCCACAGTCCAGAAGAGTGGAGGTTAGAAAATAGACACCTCTTGGCTCTGTAGCCCATAATTTGGGGAGTGGTTTAGATCTGTGGCTCAGCCCAAAGTTCAAGAGAGACGGTAGAGTCAAACTTCCTTCCCTAGTTCAGCTCTCGTTGAAGAAACATTTTAAAATATAAGCCTTTTCTGGATAGCCTGTGCAGAATTTATTACTAAGCAGAGGCTCAGTTATCTTTATAGTATCAGCAATGTTCTTCAATATTCTGTGCTATTTCCAATAAATTCCAATTTCCAATAGATTTCTCTGCTAAAGAAAGAAAGAGAATAATAGCCTTCTCCTTTAAGTCTCTGTTGTAGCTCAGCTGCTTGTGTGCTCTGGGTGGGTGATTTCAGGTTACCTGCTCTCTGTGCCATGACATGGAGTAAAGCACTGTAGTATTTTAGCACATGTTCAGTACCAACAAGCCAGCATAAGCAAGTGGAGAAAACAGAAGCTTAATCATTACTCCATGTTCCTGGTGTATAAAGAGAGATACTGTCCACCCACACAGTCTGTGATCAATGCCAAATCTTTTGCAAACTTGGGGCTTTTGTTCAGTTTCTCTGATTTACGCTTGTGCCTCCTTCCTGGCTTCCACTGTTTTGGTGATGTAATGAACTCACTGATCAGGAGATATTTTGCCACAATGAACAAAAAAAGAGGGCTGGAGATGTAAAGTTGAGTTATAATTGATGAGGAGAAAGGTTTTCTCACTGAGAGAGGCTGAGAAGAAAACCTCTTTGTGCCTTCTGGGCTTCATGAGATACCATGGTGGCTTAGGCTTGGCAGGATGTCACCAGGCTGTACACAGTCACAAAGAGATGTCCACCTAGGAACTATTCATTCCTGTTCCCCTGGCCTGCCCATTATTGACAATGTTTTAGGAGCTGCTGCATCTCTTTCCACTCTATGTGGATGCTTCATAATCCCCTGAGCAGAGAATGGGTCGATTTTGAATGAGACCTGAAATATGGCCATGGTGACATCACTTAATTTAAAAATGCCAAGATGAGATGCTCAGGAGATTCAAGAACGTTACTGTCCTTGTTAAAAATAGATCACTCAAAATACTGTGTTGTGTTGTAATCACGAACAGACATGTCTCAGCCATGTGCAGAGAGTGGAGAAAATTTTGATGAAAATAATTCACCCACTGCAGACACATTGACTAAGAAAATGCTTGTCACTTTGCAAAAAAAAAAAAAAAAAAAAAAGAGAAAAACAAAAACACTGGGGAGGGNAAAAAAAAAAGAGGAAAACCAAAACACTGGGGAGGTGGGGCAGGGTGGTGGACATCTTGATACCAAAATATATGAATCTTTGATCAAAATTACCTCATGACACAGAGCATAGATAGGAACTATTCATTTCAAGGGTCAAATCCCCTAGCGATAGGAATAAAGGAGTTTTGGAAAGGAAGTCTGTGTAAAACAGTGGGAATGAATGAGTGCATCCAAAATTGTTGGAATGCTATGCTTGCCCTCCTCTTTGGCAATTCTTATAACCCTGGTTACATTGTAAATTAGAGCATCGATTCCACCCAAAACTCAAAACAAGCTGGGAATCTGTGTTTCCATGAGAGCTTGTTACAGAAGACATAGGCTAATTCCCTCATTTTTTGGTGCTACAACCATAAAATCTGTGCTATTTACAATGCAGATAGACTTTGAAAGCAGAGATTATTCTTAAGACTTTGACTGTCTCATTTTTTTCTATGGGAAAAAGTGAAGACAAGCTTTTTACATTTGAAGCTAGGATCAAGAGAGAAAATGATGAATTAAACCAGTTTTACCAGAGGTTGATATCTGATGTGTCAGAGAGCTAAGGAACCTAATCTACTTCCCTGGGAATATACAACAGCAATAAAGATTATCAGCAAGGACAAAGGAGGGGGATTCTTAATGTGAAATAGTTATTAATTGCAGCTTGTCTACCTTCTGTGAGGTTGTGTGTGCATGCAGACCTGTAAATATTTGCTTAAACTTAGAAATATCACTGAGGGTTTTTTTTGTGAGAGTAATACAGTTTACTCATAAGTAAATGGGGTCAGCCATGCAGGACTTTTTATTTCATTTTCTTTCTCCCTTCTTGCTCCCTAGTTTCCTATGGGCAAGAATATTTTGTTCCTGTCTGCCTCCTCCTAATCAGGGTCACATTTCTCCTTGCACATTGTGATCCCTTATCAATATCAGAATAAATTTTGCCACTGATGTCACTGAAGAGGGGCTTAGACCTTTATATGTAAGTATATTATTGATCTAGAAAGATAAAACAAGCAAACTAGCATAAAATATCACTACACTAATATCCCTTTATATATGGTTGTTATAATAATGATGAATAAAGGGGTTTTTTTTAAAAATCCTAAATTGAAGAAAAATTCCACTAAAACAATGCTTAGGCAATATGCAACATTAATTCAAATATGTTGAGAGAGATTATGAGGTCACATACTGGAGACAAATCAGGAGACTTTGAGATTATCAGGCTGGGCTGATGAAAAATTCGGTTTACTGTTAATTGGTTTTAATGAGTACTCAGAGAGTCTGCTTTACAGCAGGACCTGATCGTCCTATGCAATGCAGCATATGGACCCTTTTGTATAGAAGCTTAAGTAGGTGTACATTGCAATGGGATCAGGAAAATTGTAACTCTACCTATTTCTTAGCATCTTAGCAAAGAAGGCACTAATGATTGTACATTGCACAAGATTGTAAAGAATTGCTTGGTGAAATAAATATTAAAATGTAAACTTCTTATAAATGTCATCAAAAGCATCCTTTTAAATGTGTCTGCATTGTTGTAGTCAATCAAATCCAGTTTGCAAGATCCTTGACACAGATTTTCTTTAAAATATATGAATATTATGTATTACGCCTTTTAAGATCTGTGCTGAATAGAGTGCCTTTGATTCCCCAGCCAGCTCGATACACAAGTCCCATCCTTGAATATTTTAAGACAACCCTAAACAATGCCAGAGCCTCTTCTGGCCCATGGTCGGGCAAGAGCTGGAACAATAAAAGTAGAAAAATACCTCACGGTGATGTTTCCCTCAGCTGCACTGGGCAAGACCAAGGTGCAATTGCAGAGAGAGGACTGGGGAGGTGGTGGTCACTGGAAGAAAGAATCTGGGCTGGTCTGGGACTGTGGCTTCAAAAATTAAAAAAAAAAAAAAAAAAGGAATAGGAAATATTTAATTCAGGAATTGTCAGCCAGGATTGGTCATGAAGGTTTAGTTTTCCTTTTACCCACTGACTGCCTTCCCTGAGTGGAAAATTTGGTTTAACCTTGTGTGGTTCTATTGTGCTGATGATTGGGTGCAAAACATGAGCACTTCTTTGTGCCAGCTGTGGTCAGGGTGGGCAGCCCTGCAGGGTGCAAGAAAGAAGGAAACCAGGCCTCTGATGACTCCCTTTGAAAAAAAAAAAATTAAAAAGTCAACAGAGCAGTGCCCCAATCAGAGGAAATGCTTTTTTTTCTGACAGTAGAAGTCAACAGGGCAATCAAAAGGTTATTTAGATTCTGTCCTCTGGAACATGAGATGCAATTGCCTTTTATAACTAAAAAGGTGTTGGCATTTATAACCAGAAATGCTCTTTATTACTGTAGCATCGGTTTATCTGGACTGGGCTTGGTTGAGTTTGGTTTTTTTTGTTTAAAAGAAAGATTGACAATGTCAGGGCAGGACAATTGGCATGGTGGGTGCCTCACACAGTGTATGCCATCCATGGTCATGCTGGTTAGGACAGACTTTGAGGTCAGAAACAGGCAAAGTTTAGCCCCATTATGCAATATAAAAGAGCTACTAAGGGAAGTTTGTCTTGCCCTGCCCAGGCTACTAAACCTTGGTTTTTTAACAGGCAAGCGATCTTCAGCGATTACTTAGAAGCACTAGAGGAAACACTGCACTTCAATTACTGCCTCCTTCACTTTTTGTTGTCTGTGAAGGCACCCATCAGTGCTCATAAGACAGACTATAAATAGGGGAGGAAAAGCCAGGAAATGCTCAAAACAGACTAGCAGTAAAAGGAGGAAGAAAGTATTATGAAGATAACATTTACTTCAGCTTTCCTGCATCAAGGAAAGGGATCTAACAGAGACTGCAAATGTGTGCTGCAGCCTGAACCCAAGCAATCATTATGGGCTGATACATGAATTGGCTGCTCACGAAAGATGAACTTGTTAAGTATCCAACATGCTCCCAGAAATAGACTCTGAAATACATTTTTGCTGATATTTTTTTCCTCCAGCTTGAAATGACAGAGTAGACTTAAATGTAGAAGACTGCTTAATAAAATGTAGTTGAAATATTGAAATGAAACAGCAGGATCTTGGGCTGAACTGTTTAACTTTTGAAGTACAAGAAATAAGTTTATTCCTTACGATGTTTTGCTTCTCTTCCTGCTCCCAGGAGAGTGAGTCCAGACTGTTCTCTCTTGGTTTTGGTCTTGTTCTCTGACTACTATGAGACCAAAGGTGAATTTGTGCCAATTTTACAAGATCACAGAATAAGTCTAGGCCGCATTTAAGAGCAGAGAGGTCAGTTCAGGCCCTACTTAAACCTGTAAATTGTGTGACTAAGGAGCCAATGAAATCACTGTAGATGACAGTCCTGACATGTGAAATTTCTGGAAAGAGAGGCAGGCAAAGAGGACACTGATCTGCTCACCCAAAGTGTTGAGTGGCTGTGAAAGATGAAAGCCCTAGCAGGAGAAATGCCTTTCTGCTTTTTTGTCTGAGCTTCTAACAGTGAGCCACAAAGTTGTCACTCAGCCCCTGTCAGCTGTAATATGTAAACCATATGCAAGGCAGCTCTATGCAGCTGGAAGAAGTGCTGCTCGATTGAGGAGTCAGGTTTGTAGCCTGCCATCAGGGTGACATTGTTGAGGTGTGAATTATGAAAGATAGTTTCCAAATGTCCAATGGGCAATAAACATTAATATAAACTAGACATGGGCCCGTGCCAAATAGCCCCAACTTGCAAGGTGTTTGGATTGCAAACATTTGATCAGGATCCAAATGTTGCAGCTGGCCTTATCTCTGCAGTGGCCAAGCCAAACCCTCAGGGTTTGTGGCCACCTGGCACATTCTGTGCTCCAAGGATGCAGTGTCTGATTACCTGCTCCTTTGCCACCTCCAGCTAACAGTCCTTTTTATCAACCATCCCTTGTGCTTCCTGCCTTACTCTGGTATTCTTTCTCTGGCTTAGTGATTTGTCTCTCTCTTATTCATACTGGAAGTTCTCCAAATAAGGGACACATTTTGTGAGCAGCTCTGGGTAGAATTACACAATGTTATGGAAAATCATCAAGGGAAAGCATGGAGTCTGAGCATGAACTTTGCATCTTCCATGCAAGGCTGACAAAGGTCACTAGACTGGTGTACTTGTGAAAGAGAGGTGGGCAAGAAGTACATTTAATAAGTTCGACTCAGAAATCCTTCTGATGTTCTGAAAGACATGGTATGGCTGGTTAGCTGTAGGTGCCTGTGGAACCCAAGCTAGAATTTCCAATCATTTCTGGGGTCAAACATCAGAGTCTGTAATAATTTGTGTTTTTTCTTTCCACCTCAATTCCCACTGACTAAGTTTCAGAGAGAGGTTGCCAGTTTATTGCATGTGTTTTTATTCCCTGGGATGTGATCCACAGAGAATCAACAGGATTTTCTAAAACACACACTTAACCTCCTTGTTTCACCTCCAGCAGCAATAGTCAGGAAAGGACTGGTGCAATCACCCTGCCCTCTGTGAACTCTCCTTTTCTCCCTAGACCTTGGTAAGGGACAAAATAAAACACCAGATCTTGCTCTAAACTTTAAAACCAGACTAGCATTGTGATACTACCATTCCAGGTTTTTTCTGTCTTCTGTAAAAGAAACAGTCAGGAATGATACAAATTTCAAAGAATGCTGACTATCACTGAATTCTAAGAGGTTCATTGATATATTAATTGTCAGAAATTAATAGATGCATATACATACAAGAGAAGTGGGGATTTTATTGCTATGAAATTTGTCCATTAGCTACACTTCACACTCATCAAATCCAATATTACTGAAGCAGTAAGACTATTGATCTACATATGGATTCTGCTTGGGTACTTGTGATTGGTATTTAATACCCTCATCATAAAATGGAACAAGGGCTTGCTGAGCTTGCACCTGGAGTTTTCTCAATTTTCTCTTTGCACTTAGCAGCTGAAAAAACACACAAAATTTTATGATTATTTCATCCCCTGTTATAACTGTCTCTGGTTTTAGCTGAACAGGTTTCCTGAGTCTAAATTTCTAGCTATACTAATTATATTATTGACTCATGGTTGTGCAAGGAAAAGCTTTGTGGATTCCACATGGATAAAATATGTCCAGGGATACTATATGAATTTCTTGAAAATAAAAGGTTAATAATGTTGTCCGAGACAGTCAAGTGTAGTCTTGAGTTTCCAGCTTTTTGAGAAATAGCTCTGTTCACGGATGTTTAAACCTAGTGCTGTGGCAAGTCTTCAAAGCTTTGCGTCTGATCAATGTAGATATTTTCCCTCTGTTTTTTTCTGTTCCTATCAATATGAGAACATACCAAATCAAGTTTTCTACACAGACCTGCCGGATCAGAAGTATGCCTTTCCTTACAATTTATTTCTTTTTTAAAACAATCTGGATCTAAGGCATCCCTGGGTGTCTAGACTCCCAGGGGTAGTCTTGAAAGTAGACCCAGCACTGCTCTGTCAAAGCCCTGCAAGCATCAAGGGCTTGCCAAGATCATCAAAACACAGTTCCTTAAAGTGTGGGTGTAGGTATGAAAATTGCTCCGTTAATACCACCCAGTTTTATATCTCCACTCACGTGGGAGTGCAGAATATGTCTGACAATGTCTTCAGCTGTTCAGGAATGAGCACTAACCCGCTTGTGTTTTCTGCTTGGTTATGGGATTGGAGTGGGTGGGAAGGGTTCTGTTTCTTTTTCAGCTCACATCTCACAAATCTGCCAATATGTTGTCATCATCTTCTCCACTCAGACTGCTGCAGGAACCCCAGTTTCATTGCCTGTTCTCATTTTAGACTGTTTTTTGGGGTTTTAGGGGCTTTTTTTTTTTTTTTTGCGTGTGTTTTTTGTTTGTTTGTTTGTTCAGGGTTTTGTTTCTGTTTGTTTTATCTTGTTTTTTTAAATCAATTCCTATTTCTTGGTGCAAGATCCAGAAGTGATAGTTTTCACAAGGGCTGTCCTGGCACAAATGATCCTTGATGGACTCACTGAGACTATGGGCAATCCAGCATTTATATTGGGGTAGCAAGTAGGCAAATTACAGTGCAAATCTACCACAAGGCAGTTTCAGCCAGAGACAGCTCCAGGTTTCACAGAATCACCTACTGAGACCAACAGGAAAGGTTGGCAGGTCAAACAGTGAGCTGTTTCACTTTCATCTTCTTGTGAAGGCCGTGAAATTCTTTGTAGACATTTTAACAAATAATGCTTCAGAAATATATTTTCCCCTAACATCCTACTCCTTTTTTCTTCGCAAGTATAAAAGCCAACAACAACTCAGCACGCATGTTTTGAGTTGACTGAAAGGAGCTAGTAAGAATGCATGTTTCACCCTTTAAGAGGGGTCATTATAAAAGAAGTGAGGTTAAAAATAATGTTAACATGATCAGCAAAAATTGAACTCTTTGCTTTTCTGCATCTTTTAAGACATCCGGAAATGTCTCTGTGTGAGCCCTTCTGTCATCCTCTTTCCTTTCCCTTTTAACCCACACCCAGCCTCTACATCTCAAAGAAGAAAAGTTTATGGTACCTCTGGCTATAACAGAAGGAAGGGACCCTCAATGCTCCATCAGCTTCATTTTAGAATGAATTCCAGATGCATAGTATTTCCCTCCTCATTTTTCCCTTTTGCCTCTATGTCACCATGACAATCGGACACCCGATTGTAATGGTTGCAGGGATCTTGCAGTGTCCACCTCTCTGCTGCTCTAGTTTCCATCTTTAGTGAATCTCAGAGAATTTGCAGGAAATTTCAAATTGCTTTACTGGTGCTCTATCTTTAAAAAGCAAAAGTTACTGAATATTTAAGACTTTTTTTTTTCCTATCAAATTGTTGACAGATTCAGAAATATCTTTGTTAAAAATGCAGGAGAATGCATCCTGAAATGCTTATAAATGTGTTCATCTTGACCTGCTACTCTTGATGTCCTGCATGGTCTGTGGAGTTGATGATATGATGCTGCCACAGGGAGCTTCCTGCTGAACAACCTTCTTTTAAGAGGATGACCAGCATCACCTTAGATGCAAGTTTCCTTCAGATATCTCATATAGAGAGCAAGAGCTACAGTTCTATAAGCATTTTGCAAGCCTAAATATCTTTCGGCATCTGATTTTCAAATGCTGAATCCTAAATATCTGGAGAATTTGAAACAAAGAATTCCCTACCCTGAAATTTTAGTGTATGTTGCAAATCAGTTGCAAAACGGCAGAGTTGTGTTCCCTGGGCTCACCACACAGGGTTATTCTCAATAATGAACTGATACTTCCTGGCCCTGAAGGCAAACAAAGACACACCAGTGATTTAATGGTGATCTTCTGGACTGGTGATCTTCTAGAATACCCTGATTAGGAAGGGATCCACAAGGATCATCATGTCCAATTTCTGAACAATATGGAAATCTCATAGCTCAGAACAATAGAGCATCTGCATTATTAATGGCCTTATTAACATGGTTATTAGCACCACATCAATAATAATCTTACCATCAACGTTAGTATAATTATTATTAATATAGCAGTGAACATAAGCAACAATGATAATTCTTAATGCTAACACAGTTATGAGCTCTTTGTATATTCTGTGAGGAGATGTGCTCTGGTTTACATAGGATCTTCTGATTTTATTCTCCCAGATTTTCTCATTCCTCTTCTGCTTTTCCTCCTGCTCCCTACCCCTTGTAGCTACTGTCTTTCCCTTCTCATATTTAATCCTTCCTCTCTGTTGTCCCAAATATTACTCTATTCCTTGACTATTCTCCTACTCAAGGGAATGTGAGTTTCCATTTCCACAGGATTTTTTCCCAGCATGCCGTGACTGATGGGGTTGAGTAAACAGAGCTGGGTTCACATCAGATGTGGAACACTTACCTGCACCCCCAGACCTGGTGTAGGAATCACAGGATATGCTGAGTTGGAAGGGACCCACAAGGATAATCGAGTTTGTGGTGACATATGTTAATGTTCAGTCCTACAGAATTATAGAATCACAAAATGGCTTGGGTTGGAAGGAATGTTTAAGATCATCTTGTTCCAACTCCCCTGCCAGGGGCAAGGACACCTTTCAGTAGGTCAGTTTGTTAAGGGCCCCATCCAACCTGACCTTGAATACTTCCAGGGATGCGGCATCCACAGCTCCTCTGAGCAACCTGTTCCAGTGCTTCACCACCCTCTGTGATTTTCATCCTAGTATCTAATCTAAGCCTGCCCTCTTTCAGTTTAAGAGCATTGCCCCTTGTCCTGTCATTATCTATGAATATAAAAATTCTCTGTCCCTCCTTTTTATAAGCCCCCTTAAGGTACCGGGAAGCCACAATGAGGTCTCCCTGGAGCCTTCTCTTCTCCAGACTGAACAACCCCAACTCTCTCAGCCTGTCTTTGTGGGAGAGGTGCTTCAGCCCTCTGACCACCTTTGTGGCTACAATCAGCCTTTGGACCCCCTCTAACAAGTCCATGATCTACCAAGATCAAAATATCCTCTTAATCTCTTTCTCTAGAAATCTCATGTGCAGAAAAAGATAAAATAGAACAGAATAATGCAAAATAGTACTACCACACTTAATTAAAAGATGAAAATAAGAAACAGCACCTTGTAACAATTAATATTAGGAAAATAATTCTTCTTATGAAATCTAGGCATCTTCATGAAGTGAAAAGTGAAGTTTAACGTGGTTACTGCTTTGGCTACTTAACATTTTTGGTTATGCTCTACTGTGTGCCAGCTGGACTCTGAAACTACTAACAGGATTTGCATTGGCTTCAAAGTATAATAGGGCAGCTCATGAAGTTCCATGTAAGAGGGACAAGGTTCCTGCTATTTTTGTGTTTACTGTTTCAGTTCTGGAATAGACTGTATATCAATTGTGAGAGAGGGGTGTGGCATCTACACCCTGAGGCACAGCCCTTCTTTTTTAACCCTTAAATTGATAGTAAGAAATCTGTACCTGCAGAAGGACCAGCTATTGAGCCTAGAGCTTCTGAGACAGGTGCAGGGGAAGATTGATCCTTTTTTCCATTCGTTTAAATGTAGCTCAAAACTGCAAGCACAAACTGTATTTGCAAAACAAAATAAGCTATCCCTTGAAAATCTGACTTTGTGCTTTCCAAGGATCACACTATTGTGGCTATTTTGTATTTGACTGCTTCCTCATTCCACATTCAGGCCCAGATCTAACAGAGGAACATGGTCAGAAGAAAAAAGAATTATGAATTCTAAAACTGATTTATAACAGTGCCATCCAGGAGCACCATCTTTGCTTTTCCTAGGTGTTCAGAGATCGGGGATCCTATCAAGCCTGGCTGTTGTGTGGGTAATCCCCAAAAGGGAAAAGTGGAAAACTTCACCTTTCCCAGTGAAAATTCTGCAGAGGATGCTGCCACAACTGTGACTGGGTCCTACCATCATTGAAAAGGACAGGGAGGAAATGAGATATGTAACAGCAGTGCCTGGCTTCAGCAACTGTGGAAACTTGCCATGTGTTCTGTGCGTCGTTTTATAGGTCTGATCATGACATATGATAGACGCCAGAAAATAGGCTCTTATCATCATTCCACAGACAGTCTCTCTTTTAGTATGCGCCCAGGGCGTGATCCTGACAGTTTCACTGGCACAGATACAGAAGAAAGTATTTGCTCTTCTCTGTAACCTATTTACAGGGATTTCTTCTGAACTCCCAGAATTTCCCCTGGAGTAGGACAACCCCATGCTGTTCTCAGTTAGAGTTATGAATAACATTTTCCAATAAAAAACGTGTCTGTGTTCAGCCTGAAAGATTTCTCTCACAAAATGTTTGCCAAATGCAGACCAAGGTTTGATTTGGAATTTTGAATTTTAGGGCAGCCTGCTCCTAAGCTGATGACCTTAGGAGGCCAAGGTCATCAGCTCAGCATGAGCTAGCTCCTTCCTGCTTGGCACAGGGAGCAGAAAAGCCCAGGAAGCCTTGGCTATAAAGTAGGCCACAAACCTTGGAGTTTCAGGCAGCTGTTCAACAGAACTGACTTTCTTTGCATCAACGAAAATGAGGGAAATGGCTTTTTATTTTTGAGTTAATGTGGGCTCCGGGGAAGATATTTAATCTGGGAAGTATCATATGTCTTAGGCTTGGAAAAAAAGAATTCTCAGAATTTCTACTTCATAGAAAATTGTGAAATCTTTTAGGTTCTGGTTCAATTTTGATTAAAGTGAAATTTGGAAAAGACTATTTTTCACACACACTGAAAAAGTTACTTTACCACCAGTTCTATTTCTGCTCCAAGCTAGGGATAATTAGGCAAAGAGGTGGCCAAATAAAAAGAATAGCTCTGCTACTAATCTCACAATGATGAAGCTTGAGGAAAGTTCAGAGCATCATTGATGTTATTGTAACTAGGATTTGAAAGTAGGATAGGAAATAAAGTCATTGCCTTGTCAAAGAGATGTAAGACTTACATGAGCTGTATATATGCCCTCTGGACAGTAGGAAAGCAGTGGAAAGAAGAATGGAAAAAGATAGGAGTACTTCAAAAATATAATGGAAAAATGAGTCAAATAGGTAGAACTACAAAATAGTTTTGGTTAAGAATTTAAATTTCCATTTTCCATAGTCAGTCTTGAAATACCTGGGTAAATTTTGCAGAAGTGTTTAGGAACATATTGCAGGCATCTCCACTGAAGATCAGGACCTGAAGGGTTTCCGAGCATTAGAAACTCGCAGCATCTGGTCCAGAGGTTCCTCTCTATGCAGTCTTAGATAACCAGAATCTCTATCTTCCCCTGTACAAAGAAAACACCTAGTCAAGAAAAAGGAAACAAGTTATCCACCTGCCAATGGACTGGCAGACCCTAAATGCATGTACCCTTGTGTGCTCACATACAGCACTTAGGCAAAATCTATTTGGCTGCACAAAGTGGACAATAACATCATTGCAAGTCAAAGGAAAACAAAAAATTTTTCTTGTGATAAGTTTTTTATTCTAAATAAAATGAACCTGATCATCAGGTGATTTTAAAGAAGTTCCTTTTATATGGAGATGGAACGGAATGGGAGGGATGTAGACACAATACTCTATGCAAAGCTAATTAAAAACAGCTTTCATGGGAATATGGGACCTTGCTTTTTTTTTTTTTTTTTTTTTTTTTTTTTTTTTTTGTGTGTGTGTGTGTGTGTGTGTGCTCTATTTTAACGAAAGAGTAGTTTTCTTTTTTCCACTTCGTGCAATACGGACCAACAGATCAGTTGCACAAGATGTTTTCTGCTCCCATTTTTCCATTTCCTTTGGCTTGCAGAAATTCCTCTGAAAGCCAGTTTTACAGAGCACCGAGTTGGGCTTGGTGTGGCCGGGCTGGTCAACGGGCTGCAGCAGCTGGCCCAGGGTGGTGAAATGCCTCTCCTTAAAGCTGGTGTCTTGAATTACTGAATAAATTCTTCAGTTTCTAAAGGTAGAGGTGACAGAGCGACAGCTCTCAAGCTGGGCAGATGAATTACTCTGTTATATAAGAAACTTGGCCTTCCGGGCAATGTCAAAATTTGCCTGCAAAATGTTTGGCCAAAGATCAACACTAAACAGGAGCTGTGATAGCTACACTATGTCTGACCTCCCCATGGCTTTCCCTAGTGTGTGGCAGTCTAATCTGGTCAAGAGCTGCATGTTAATTGAATTTTAGAATTTATGATTGTTTTACATTTTACCTTTAGTGTTCCTGTGACAAGTAGGCTGAGATAGTGTTTAAAAGAGGAGTGAGCAAAGAGGAAGGAGAAAGATACCAAAACTTCTAGCCTGAAACGATTGTTTTAAATAAGACTCCTTGTGTGAATGTTGTTCTTTTCTGATACAGAAGACAGAGAAACACATTTTGCCTGCCTTGCTCAGACCTGCAGCTGGTGGGATAAGCCTTAGCTGTGGCTGCACACTTGCAATCAGGGCAGTGGTCAAGTCCACCAGGCCTTGGATTTGCAGCTACAAAGATCTGAACTTCAACCAAGGGGGGAGATTTTTATAAAGCTACTGACAAGAACCATGCTGCTGAGAGCTCTCCACTGCTGCACACTTGTACTTGAGACCCTCAGAACAATAATTGATTTAGCACTTAGCCCAAGCGCTTAACTGTTTAAAAATTGTGATTTTCTCTGAACGCTTTGTGCATCGCACTGCTACAGGAGATAAATTCCAGTGGAAAATAGAAGAGAGGAATTAATGAAATGGTTAAAGAAGTTATCCTTCTTTTTCCCTCTCTGTAAATCTGACGGCATTTTGCGAGTAGTCCCCTCTTCTGCTTGTAGATTTTTTAGCTCTGGTCTCAGATTTACCTGTTTTGACATATGACCAGAGAAAAACATTTTGTAATTGAAAATATCTCTTTTGTTCCCCAAAATGGCCTGGGGACTTATGACATAATCTACTGCTATTTAAAGCTCACTTTTTGTAAGTGTGTTAGAGCAGTGATCCTGTACTTTTATAACATAGAACAGCAAAATATTTATTAACAACAACACTCTTATGCTTCATCCCAGGATCATGGAAATTATCTTCTTCCATTATGCTCTTAATAATGAACAATGGACACATTTATTTTCAAACTGCAACGTATAACTACAGAGAAATCCAACCGCCTCAAGCGTGGAAGGCACAAAGCTCTTCCAAATCATAAAGTAAAATCCACCTTCAAACAAAATCCCAGAGCAATGACCTTGGTCTGACTCCAGCTTTCATTCTGAATATGTTGGGAACCAAATCCTAGTCTAACAAAGAATGAGCTTGTTACCTTGCAAATGGTCAACGGAAGGCTTTTCCCTCACTGCTGTCTTACTGAGACCTTTGAGTGTGTGAGCAGGGCAGCTTTTGTGAATCAGCCCCATGCCTGACTTATAGAGGTGAATGCTACCCTGAGACAGGGGAGAGAAAAAACGAGGTGGTTCAGGCTGAGCCTTCCTAGACCTAAATAGTAGTTTTAAATTTTCAGAAGTCAGAGTGCAGCTGATTAAATCTGCAGCTGTCTAGGTGAAAGCAAATGATTGGTGGATCTCAGAAGATTTGGGACAGGATTCTCCCATATGGTTTGAGTCACTCTGACAATAGAAAACAGCTGTAAAACTGTTTCCCTGGCCAGAAAAAGTTTGGTTTATGGCTGCTTTGCGTCTCCAAGCATCTGATGAATACAGTTCTTTGTTTCAAAAAGCATCTGAAAACCCAGATGCTTATCTGTATTTCTCAGCTAAATAAACTGTGATAGTAATTTTGTGGTGATAGCCCTTTGTGAGCTTTTTCAATAATTTTTGATATTGAGTAATTGGTCAGAGAATATTTGAATACAAATTCTCTCTGTGCCAAGAGGAGGTATTATTTCTTATGGACTCCATCTATTAAAAGGAAGGCTCTGCTCTGGGAAACTCACAGCCTAGGTATAAAACTGCAGAAGGACAATTAACAATCAGTCTAGACAGACAGAACAAGTCAAACAGGGAGGGAATAAAGCTTAAAAAGGAAAAGTGACTGAGCACTTGAACTCAGCTCATTTTCATGTCTTAGTAGGTCTGCAAAGGGTAGTTTGTTTTTTTATCTGTTTCTTTAATGGACTCCATGGGGCTTATAGATTTTATGACACAAGTATTTTGAGTTGTGACTTTAAAGAATAAGGAGTGGAGGCAGAGTAGATTGGGTCAGGAAGGAAATTTCAAGCAGGAGGGCTCTGTTGAAGAAGGCTCCAGAGAAAGAGCTGGTGAAGCAGATGTGTGCATCTGAAGCCAAATAAATGAGGCAAAGGTGAAAGGATGCGAGAAAAGCTAATTCAGGAGACTTTCCATACCTCTACTTCCACTTCAAGCCTGAAATGCATGGAAACAGAGTGGGGAGGTGCTGATGCAGGAAAGATTGCAGTGGCAAAAACTAACTCAAAAGTTAGGTTTTGAGGTTTTGAATTAGTTTTTTAGCCTTCGAAAAAGACATGTACCATTCTGAATTGAGAGCTTAGACTAGAAGTTTCCACTTCCTTGCACTGGGGGGATAACAGGATTTTCAAATTCTATTTATAGATTCCTTTGCAAGAAGTCTGCTATGTTTTCATGTTTGCTTGAGACCACTTGCACACATGTATTCTTTGAATGCAGAGACTCTGGGACAGAGACTGAAAGAGGTGCTTTATTGTTTTCTGTCTTTCTCAGTCCCTCTCTTTCTTTCCCTCACACACATATTTTTTCTTTTTTTCCCCTCTCCCCTACCTCTGAAGGAAATATTTCCAAATGTTCACTTTCTCAGTCTTGTCTGAATGCTCTTTAGATTAAAGGTCAAAAATACAAGTCTTGTCATTGTGTAGATACCAAAGAGAATGATAAAAATGGAACAGTATCTGTTCTGTGGACTACATTAAAAATAACTGAAAGCAACAGCTTTAGGACTGATTTAAAGAGTCATGCAAATGTGTAAAATCTAACAGCCTTAGGACACAGTTTAGCACTTTGAGACATGCTTCATGCTTTTAGAAAGTTCCTTTAAAAGCTGGAAGGAGATAAATCACCTTTTCCAATTCTTTTGAAATTATGCAAGCTTGGCACACTACAACTTTTGATCAGAAGTACTTATTGAATTGCATATTCTCCAAATATCACCTCTCAAGGTCATACTCACATCTAGATTATAATGGGCTTTCAGTCCACTATGGTCTGAGGGCTCTCTGCCTTTCCACTGCTGTGGAATCCCACAGTGGGATTTAAACAAGTACAACAAGATGGGAAATTCTAATTGCTTTGGGGCTAGTAAGACTTTGCACCCATTTTAATAACTTTACATCATTGAAATGGCAATGCAATGAAAAGAGAGGCAAGATAGTGTTTGAAAGGCCTTGCATTCAAGTAGGGCTATTTCTCTATTCCTCAGGAACGTAGGAACATGATAAAATTTCATCAAGTTAATTAAAGCACTACCTATTAAATGCAATGCAGAAGGAAAAAATAAAATAAAACCACACAATCGTAAGAAAAGCCCATGTGATAAATATCAATTGCAGGATATTCTTCAGCTGTTCCTATTGACACTATAAGCAGTGTTATGCTTTTTGCCAGTGTGGGATACACATCTATTAAACAAGGGAGAAAAAAACCCACCCAGACATTAACTTTAAGTAACTTAATAGGCAATAACATGCTTGCAGTAGAGGAAAAACTTTTGTGTTCTCTTAGAAATAAGCATATACCTACCTACAAAATAATGTATTATCAACTGTTGAGACTTAGTGCAAAACCAACGTTTTCTGTTTGATAGGGGCACTTCTGAAAGGGTTATTCAATCCTTAAGAGAGTACTTGTCACTTGCACAATTTTAATAGAATTAGCAGACAGTCTGATAGGATTATTTCTTCTCATGATAATCCATCTTCTCAGTAGTACTGGGAATTTTTGGTGAAAAATACAGCTACTGGCTTAAAAATATTTTTCTTAAGCCTAATTTTTAAAAGTCATTGTGTCATTGAGTGTTATTATTATTAGATATGGACACTTGCCAAAACCCAGAGCCACACAGCCCCAGACTGGGAGAAATTTTAGACCACAGAGCTTTCAATTTTGAAACTACCAGTCATTAATTATAATTAATTTTTATTATTTAAATTTTGCTGTTAAATCTGGATATAAGCAAGAAGAAGTATAGATAAAAAAAGTACCCTGAAATGTTTATGCAATAGAGATGATATTGGAAGTACACATTAAAGGATGGGCAAGGAGAAAGCAAGTTAACTTCACACTAAAGAAAAGCTCAGATAAAAGAGTAGAGGATACTGGGAACAAATTCTATCTGACAGTGCAAGTAAAACGTTTGACCCAAGCTGAGTACCCTGAAAGACTGTTGCCTTCCCAGGAGTCTTAGAAGCTAGGGCTTAAGAAGGCAGTTAGCGGGGAACAGGGAGAATCAGACTTGAAAGTTTTCTGAAGCTTAATTTCTAAGACTCTGTACAACCAGATGGTGAGGAAATGCCTTCTTGGCTAACCATGGAAAAAGACCACCACGGTACAAAATTAGAACCAGCGCAACTTCTTCTGAAACACATCCTCTGCTACTGATTTATAGTTCATACCTAAAGTAGAAAGGGGAAGCAAGGAGCCATCTCTGCCCCACTCTTTTACATTAGCTATTTTGGATCATAGGCATTTTGGTGAGCAGGAGTAGAGTAGCCTCCAGTGCTAGGTGATGCACAGATTAGGCAGGACAGGGAAGGACAAAAGTGACCATTGTGCTGCCCAGTAATGGCTGAGATTCAGTACAATAATTTGGAAGAATGGAATGTAACAATTGGTACAGGAGAAGGCATTTTAAAGTACCATGGAGATATATGATAAGGAATTAAATGGACCCCTGTGGTATCAGAGAGAAGATGACAGGGTTTTCTGGTACCCAGAAGTAAAGTTTCCATGGTTACCTCCCTATGGGAATGCAGAATACTCTTCTCCAAGGTCTAATACTACTGCCAAGCTGGAGGGTATAAAGTACTAAAGTGAGGATTTCTACAGTGCTGGCTTATTGGACAGTCCTTGTCCAAATGTCCTTTGAGGCTTAGATACAGTCTTTCCTCCCAACTCAGATCAGTAAGACCTTTAAGAGAACTCATTTAATTTGGACTGAAGAAGTAATATCAGCCTGAAGTCTCAGATCTAATCTGAGGCGAGACAGTACTTACAAGCAAAGAAAGGGATCTTTTAAAAGATCTTAACATATGAATCTACGAATCTTTCTGAAGTATCTGCTTGGATTGACTAGAAATAGTTTCACACACACATCCAACATCTGAGGTGTAAAAATTCTGGCATTGTTAAAAATCATATTTATTATGAAAAGCTACATTAATTTGTACCTGATTTCTACATGAACTTGCATGTGTACCTACAAAAATGAGATTTTTTTCCTAGCCCTGGGGAAAAATATTTGTGTAAGAAAGGGTAAGAACAGTGCTTTGAAAATGTGTAAGGAGTATACTAACTCCAGGGAATAGGAAAATTCTCAGTTTTTGTAATACTATTTTTTAAATGTGTATCCACAAAAAACCCTAGAAAAGGTCCTTCATTATACAGACAGAATATGTCTTATACTTACTAGGTGTTTCTTAGTATGATCTTTTCTTTAGAGACAGTCAAAACACACAAAGAAAAAAAAAGTGTAAACTGGGTGCTGAAGACAGAGACAGGTGAGGTTCTGTTGAAAGTGTAGTGAACAATGAAGAGTGCAAGGACACTGAAGGATTGCAGTTTTTATTATCTTGCTTGGACTAATGCACACTTCAGTTGTATGTGGTGCATAGCATATAAATGAGATGTATTTGCAACACAGAGCAAAATGAAAGAAAAGCAAGAAGACTCTTCTAACAGAGAAAATGTTGGGAAGATTACCTGTGCATTGTCCTCACTGTAGGGTACCTAAAGAAAGGAACCTGTACAACCAGAAATCAACTTTGGTGAACCCAAACACTAAGTATCCAGCAGACCTGCTGGAAATCCAGACGGTGTTAAGGTCTACAAAGCACTTGCGCATTTTTACACCATTTCTCAAACATCCATTTTCTTTGGATGCTGTGGAGTGTAACAATCTGGGTTCCTAAGAGAAATCATGCTGGCAGACCCAGGGAGCTAAAGTATACTCAGCAGAGAGTGCATCCCTGGTGTCATCAAAATCAAGGAAAGCTCCCGTCAATCTTTCTTTCAATGTGGCTTTACTCATAAGCCCCTGGACAAGGTGCTGTGAGGTTCTGGGCATAGAAGTAGAAAAATTTTGAAATGAACCAAAACAGGAATGAACAAGGGGAAAAAAAAAAAAAAGGAGGGGAATAAACCGGCAACTGATCCCATGTAAACACAATGCAGTACAGTGTAGGAGCAAATGATTCAACTAATGGGAATGGGACACGGCTGGTTTGTCGAGTTCATGCAAATATCACAGAAAATACAAACAATGCTCATGGCTTGTGTCTCTTGTAGTGTCCTGTTTCTGAATGGAAATGGGCCTCCAGTAGATAATTTTATGGACTGTGCATAGGGAAATGGCAGCCTGAAATCAGAGTTAAGCAGTTGCAGAAACTCATACCAACACTCTTGCTAAGAGCATCAGTGGTTTGGCATCACGGCCCCATAGAAAGGAGAGGAGTTTTTGAGTGACATATCTGCAAAATGAAGGGCACTTGTCTCTGAAAAGTTGGTGTATCAAACTGGGAAGAAGTTACATGATTTAAATGCAACGACATTGATTTTCTGTTTATTCATATGTGTCTCAGTCACAGAAAGGGCCTGTGGCTGAGGGTCAGCATGAACTCCCCTCTGTTTACCGGTTAACAGAACTCCATTTATTTGCAATCCTGTTTTCAATTAATTTGGGAAAGAATGCCAAACATACGGGGTTTTTGGTAAGTTCGAGTTCTTGATGAGTTTGGTTCAAAATGAAGTATTTGTGTCACCTTGTTAGAGCACAACCTTCTCCAGGGCTTGACTCTTTTTCTGCAGCCCATGGTGTGAAAGAAGAGTCTACAAGGTCAGCTCACAGATTCTAAGACATTCTATTTTTTTACTTCAGCTGCTTTTGAACTTCATTTTATGTCTGAGTGACTTGTATTTTAAATGCTTTCTCTCGTCAATAGTTGTGTGTTATTGTAAATGTAAAAACAAACATCAGTGAACACAAACAGGTTATTAAGCTTTTGAAGAAAACCATTGCTGTTTATCTTTGTTCTTTTAACTTTTAAAATGCTATCTTATTTGAATTTGCTTTCGTTTTAACTTAATTTGATACTGAAAAGATCCAGATATTTAACTATAATGAAATGTTTATTCAAGATATCTAACTGTTGCTTATTTTATTAGCTATTAGGTTGTAGATAACTGCAAATGAAGATTTCTTTTCTAGTTTACAATATTTAGTCTATTAGTAATTATTTCAACACATGTGCATAGGATAGTAAAGTAATATATGAGCAGTCTTTCCTGTGGCTGTATTTTTGTCTGGTAAATATATCCTCATGTTAAGGACTTGATAGAATACATAAGGCACAGAACATGTTATGTGTTACTTGCTCTTGGGTGGTCTGCGGCTCAAAGACCCTTGTCATTTAGTGAAGATACAATACAGTATTCTTCCATGACTATTTACATTCCCTATTTTTCACAGCGACTTCAAATGCATACATTAGGCATTTCTTCCCTCTTGTCTTTTTTGATCGCCTTGGAGACAAATTTTACTATGGTGTCAAAATTTAATACAATCCACTCATTCATTAGGCACAGATCTTATTTACGGAGGTCTTATTTATTATAGAGAGAAAGAGAGCATATTCCTGAAGAATGGTCATGGAAGAAAAGAATAAAAAAACATGAATAGCAAGCTTTAAAATAATAAATCATTGGCTCTTTTATCTCATCAATGCTTTTGTACATCTGGGGAAATAATTAAGAAGATACTGTAGAAGAGAGAATCTGAGAAATCCTGCAAAATTCAATGTTATTGTTTTAGGGCCTTCTGAGGAGGCAAGTTCTGCAGTCCTTTTGAAGCTCAATTATAATTCAGCAGCAAGAGGCATGGAAAAAGATTTTCAATCCTCATTGGAAATGAAAGTTACAGGAGGACTGGATGTAGAGTGAAGATAATGAGGCCTTTTTTGTCACTGATCTAACCAGGGAAGGTGCTGCATACAATTTTAAAAGATTTGAAAGATACTTACTTCAACCATATTTAAGATAAAGTCCTTCCCAAATTTTCATTTGTAAAACCAGTCTGGAATTTCATGGAGGGAAAGAGCCCCAGATGTTAGAAACTAAAATAAAATAATCAAAGGAACTGTAGCACTCTTTGTGGTGTACTTACATGCTTTCCCTTATAAAGAGGTTTTCCTTTAAAGATCTCAGAGCACTGCAGCCATAAATCAAACTTCATGATGACTGTGCAAAGATTTGTCTTGATAAGGTTGACTGTGCCGGGTTGGTAAGGTTGAAGTGCATGTTTTGACTTTTGCAGCTGTCAGATGATATTATATGTCCATGCAGGAATGATGGAAGCCAAACTGAGAGTCGTACAACTGTTTTGACCCTAACACAAGCAGACACTCTATTTAAAAAAAAAATTATTTTAAGGTCTTAATAGTGAAAATCCTCGAAAATGTCATTTTGCAGGAACTTAGAGCTGTTGACATTTTTAAACGTTTCAAACTAAAAAGGAAGTGAATCTTTTTAACTTTCAGGTCCTGGAAGAATGAAGATTTTAGCAAAAGTAATTTTTGTATCAGGTTTTCTGAACTTCAACCCTGGTTCTGTAAATGCTATTGTATATGTTAAAACTTAAATACACAAATACCCAATATGTAATGAGCACACTCATGACCTTAATTATATGCTTGTTTGCAGATATTTTAAAAATTGTTACAGAAATTTAAAAAATGTGTTCATCTTAAATGAAAACAATATTTTCTGGCTCAGTTTTGCAATTGTATACAAACTATACATCCACCTGGTCAACCATTACCCACAAGCTTAGACACAAGAAAACCTGAACACAGATACTGTGGGTAAGCAGATAAAGCAGCTTTCTGCTCCTTATTCCTCAGTGAAATGAGCTATTTTAGACAGGTTGAACAGATTTAATTATTCAGGAACATAATTAATATTTCTTTATGCATTTAAGATGTGATTACTGAAAATTGGCCAATATGAATAATAGTGTATTTCATACCAACCAGTGCTGAAATGTAGATTGTCATATTTAAAAATCACATTCAATAAGAAACCAGGTGAAAATACTTATAAATAGTATATACAATTTCAAAACTATCCTGGGAATTGCAATACTTGCAATATACTCTTTTTATGTATCCAAAAGTAACAAGATATGGTGTTTTACTTCAAAGAGTCCCTGAATATCTAAAATTGAACAAAAGTTTGTTTCATAGCTGGGTTGAGGTTTAGGGACAGAGTGGGTCATCAAATGGGTACTCATAACAGTAAAGATAGTTCCATATCAAGCAGAAAATTACTCTGATTGCACACTGAGAATGTATTTAAAAGGTGTGTAGTGGAGCAGGTAAGGACAAAAGGGGAGGAAAAGAAAGGTAAAGTCAAAAAGAGAGAGGAAGCCATCATCACAATTTACAAGAACTTGAAGGCAGCTTATGTACAACACAAAGAGGACAAAAAGCTCATCTACAAGGTCAGGAAGCATGGTGAAAAGGATGAGGTATTTGCACAGGTGGAAAAATAGGCTTAAACATCAAAGACAGGGTAATTTTGAACTTCAGAAAGAGGAATGCAACCAATGGACCTCTACAAAGGTAATCATTAAGGATGAGTCTGTTTAGCTTTTGTATCAGTGACCTAGAAGAGGTAATGCAACTTGAAGACAGAGTAGGAGCCAGAGTGAAAGACCAGTTATCAAATGAAAATTGACTTACACTGGAAACTGTGGTTTAGAGCAGAGCTGAGACTATTAGTGACAGAAATGAAATACACTCATCAAGCAGATGTGCAATAGAAAACACTAATAAAGAGAAGGATCTCAATGAAGTAATCTAGAATAGAAATTTTGTTTATTAGATTCTAAAGTGAAATAACTGAGAAAATTACCATAAATATAAGTTAGAATAATATTTGCCAGAAGACAAATATTACTGAATATTCAAGCAAATCTTTGAATGCATGTTACAAATATATTTATGTAAATATATCCACACTAGTAAAGCACTACAACTATAAAGGTAACTATCAGCCAGCCCAAAATTTAAGAGATCTAAGCAGCTTTCATTTCCTTGTTAATAAGGTAGAGTTTGTATGTGATACTGAATACATTCAAGACAGATTGAAGGAAAAAAAATGGAAATGTCATAACTTTTTCTTGTACAGACACATTAGGTTATCGAATTAGTCAGATACATTAATTAATTGATTAGATAACCCCACAGTTTTTGCTTTTTGGGCTATTCTTCGCCAATATTTTCTTGTTCTATATTTTCTAAAGCAGTTATAAATGCAAAATCTTTCACAATTTTTCAGAAATTGAATGTGAAATTGTATTATCCATTCTTTTACTTTATAGATAATTTATAAAACTAGCATATTTTGATGTTGAAATTAAAACATTTTAGACAATTAATATAATGTCTCTTATTAATCTGAATTTATACACATAAGTGTAACATATGTAATTCACATTATGTAATTCCTGCATGAGATAATATAAATTTTCTTATCATGGAAGCTTCTAAATCATGATGAAATTTTCTGTACTGGAAACTGCTCTTGGCTAAAATCTTTTCTTTTCAAATACATAAGCTGAAAATTGTTTCTCTCTTTGACCTGTGCCAAGTTCCCCAAAGCTTGATGAAAATTCAAATGGCTGAGTTATAAATGTCTCTGAAACCAGGTTTATAATGGAAACACAACCAGATCCTTCACTAGAGCAGTGCTCATGGGGGCTGTTAAGGCAGTTTACAGAGCAATGAGTGCCAAGCTATAAGTTAATGAGGAGAAGCAACTGACTAATAAAGCACCCTTAAACAAGGAGAGAACATTAAACAATGTAGGGTCTGAAAATTCCTGTTGGTCTTTCTGTTAGCTATGTCTTTATATGCAGCTTCTTTTTCCCCATTCTGCTTCAGGAAACCATTGCCTTGGCTTCCTATATTTTCATGTGCTGAATTCAGTCACCACACTTTCTTAACTCTGAGGAAGGGGCGTGTGTGAAACCTAAAGTTAGAAGCCAGTTGTCAAAAACCAATTTACTATTCTCATCAATCTCAGCCTTCCCTCTTTTCTCCTTATTACATGACTGCGAATGCACCATAGGATGACAGCAAGAAAAAAATAGAAATGGCTCCATTTGACTTTGGTGCCTTTTCACATCAATTTACTGCTGAAAATTTAATTGTTACGTTTGAACACAGCAGAGCACAGGTCTGCCTATGGCAGACAATCAGGGCTTGAGAAAAGAGTACATAAAGACATGGTTTCATTAATATTAGGATATAGGGGCAATGTGGACAAGGGAGACAATTCCAGTCATACAGATATATCACTAAGTACATTTGATGCATGCTGTCATTATACAGTCAGCATTCACTGTAGGAGAGATAACAGAAATACTCTTCTCAGTTGAGAGATGATTGGTGACAACTCAGAGTGATCAGGTTTTTCTTTTCCAGCCAGAAGAGATTACACTCCATTTTGGAAAAGATACTTAAAAGATTGAGTGAAACTCACTGGTAAATAATGGTGCTGAAGGCAGATGAGTGCACCTTTGAGCTCACCTTGGTTATTTTACCCTGGGACATCCGTGCTGCAGGAAGGGCTAAATGCATCCCATGTGTTAACTTGAGTCATATGCACCAAGAACAAAGCAAATGATGAAGTATCTGTCTCAATAATCTCTTTTTTCCATTCTTGTTGGTTTGTGCACGCCCTTCACTGAACTGCATACATACACTTAGTAAGGGCAATAAAGAGATAATTTGGACAAGATGCATGCTTCATAAAAAGATACATATAGCTTTCATGCCTGGCTTAAATTAGTGAGTGGTTTCAGAATGTAAAATAATTCATTGTGTATAACTTCAACCCCTCCCAAATACCATTAGTTGAAAAGTAGTAGCATAATGAACCTTCTTAAAATTAGACTTCCTTTTGGGATCTGTCATGTGCTTTCTACCTATCATCTTTTCTTGCAGGATTGCTGCCAGTTTGGTTTCCTATCTCCACAACCACTTCTGTGACAATGAACTGTGATAGAGGACAGGTAAAGCTAATATAGGATAGCTGTGCTGTCCCATATTCTTGCTCTGGACTGCAACAAAAACGTGAGTCTTCAGAGTGCAGGAGCTGAAATCCCCTTGGACAAAATGGGGCTGTGCTGGAATTTTTCTCCAGTCCAGGCCAAGACATGGTTTGCTATGGCCTCCTTTCCAGTGCACAGGGGATGAAAAGTAGAAATACAGAAAAAAAAGCAGCATATATTTCTCAGTTTTTATTGATCAGATCCCACATTGCACTGGAGGACTTATTTTTGCAGATGGAGATTGTCCCATGACTGCAACATCTACTTGTGTCAGCACTGCTTTTAATTAGGATGCTTATACAGCAAGAGAGAGGATACCTTGCACTTCTGCTGCAAGCTGGGAGCTGGGTTTGTCATGTCTGCAGTGGCAAAGATGGAAGTAAAATGCTCCTGATACATAAAGTGCTGTATTGGATACAGCAGGCAGAACTCCTTGAGATAAGGGGTTTGACTGAATTCCAGCACTGCTTTTACACTGCTGTCTATCTGAAGTCTGAAAGACCAAGATGCAAAAGCCTTAGATGTTATTACAGATTCTTTTGATTTTTAATCCTGCAATTATTTGTATAATGGTGAGGAGAGAGAAGAATGAATCCTTCAGCATGTATGCTGAGCTCTTCACACACAGCGTGTTCATAGCCTTGCTCTATATACTTCATATGCTGCATAATTGCAGTGGAGGTAAAAAAAGAGAAAATTGCACATTTAAACTAAATTAAATTCAGAACCTCTAATATGCCAGGTCACAGAAGGCATGTACACATTTAAATAGGACTGCTGCTTTGGAAACAAAGTGGTTCTGAAGTACATCTACATGTTGGCTCTTGACTCCATGCGTCTCCATTAGGTAATGTTTTAAAAATAAAACCACTTTAATGATGAATGTTCATAAATGAAAAATGCACATTCCCCATAAAACACTCGTCAAACAATGGTGCCCATCTATTTTTAGCACACACACAAAAAAAATGACATTAATCCATATTGTTGTGAAACTTCTGATCTGCCCTTGAGAGTCCTTCCCAGGATTTTAAATAATGAGTCTTACAAGACAGCCCTTTTTCTATAAGTTTCTAATTTTTTAATAGGTAGCTAAAAGGTAGAGGAGCAACAAATGCACAGTGTCTTAGGTTTGGGGTGCTTTTATAACAGCAAAGAATTTCTTCACCTGGAGCCATGTGACTAACCATTCAGAGGTCTTAATTCCCTTAAGGAAATTTGAATGCTGGATTGACAAAGATGTGCTGATTACAGAGCCAAAATTTCTGCAGTGACAGACCAGGCAGAAGGATTCTCAGTAAGGGACCACTGTTATTAAATACACTGTCACAGAAAATTAGGCCAAAAGCAGATCACACTTAAAGAGACTGCACAGCAAGGCACACCCTTTTAAATTGACTGTCCTCCTGCACTCCACAGAGTTTGTTCTGTGCTGGAGTTTAATTTAATTCAACGCCACTCTTGCTGTAGTCAACCTTTTGGCTTCCACCATCTTTTCTCCCATGTTTTGCATCTTATGGAGACTATTTTTAAAGTTAATTAGCTTATCCAAAATAAAGCAGAAAAAGATGCAAATCCAAAACTATCATTTAAAAGCACTATCATGTGAAATAAACAGCACAGTGTTAGCTGTTAATTTTCTTCTTTAGTTACTACTTTTCTAAGAAAAAGGATTCACTCGAAAATAATTTTGAAATCTTTATGTACATAAGTCCCTTAAAACCCTCCCCCCCCC
>VZRZ01005482.1:1474480-1488166 GCA_013398175.1 Climacteris rufus
CCCCCCCCATTACAATTAAGTAGCAAATATGGAAATGAAACGTTAGAAAATGAGAAAGTAGGCAACCAGAGGGTAGTGGAAACATGAATTCTAAGCAAAATAATTTTACAAAGACCAAATCTTGACTAAAAATCAAGTATCTGCTGTCAGAATTTCACTTGGCCACAACACTGTGAGATGCTTGCTCCACTGGAACAACCTCTGTGCTCATTAAATATAAAGGAAAACTTCCAGACAAGAAAGTCTGATTATTTAAGGAACATCTTAAGAAAATTTGTGAATACCATGATACATGATTCACTCCATAGGACCTAGCAAATCATCAGGAAATATAGAGTATGGTGGATTATTACCAGTTCATCATTCCAGGCAACACTGCTAACCTGTGTGCCAAGCACTGCACAGCCAATCCAGATTTTGTACCCATAGATTTGTAATGCCAACTAAAAAAAAATAGGGATAGACCAAGAGAAAAAAACTTAGATGAAGAACTAAGTACAGCTCAAAAGGAAAATGGCGTATCCCAGAGCTCAGCAAAGGGACAATTTGTTGGCAATGCTGTCACAGGAATTCTGTTATTATGCATCTACCTTTCCTAGGGGTATAAAACAAAGAAAGCCTTTCCAAAATGCAGATTTCCTGCCACTGACATGCCAAACATGAAAGCAGCAGACTTAGGCCAGGCCTCCTATATGCTAAGAAAATTTTCATGGTCAAGAGGAACAACAAAGAATGCTCTTCCAGAATACCATAATGAAACTGTATTTTCAGTTTCAGAACCATCATGTTGCCTCCTATAGCCAGTGTAACTTAACAACATCTGACAACATTCTTCTTAAGAAAGCTGGAAACGAATGGTCTACTTGAAATTGCTGTGAAATAAAACCAACTTTTTGAAAACTTTAGTCAACAAGGGGTTGTCTGTGTTTTGTCATTAAACTTATCAAGTCAGGTTCTATGCAGACCTGTCCAACACCTGATACTGAAAAGTTTTCATTTATGGCTCAAGTAACAGAATATATTATTAAACTTTCAGACAGCACAAAAGGGAGTAAATACATCAGAGCATAGGATTAGGAATCAAATGATTCTTATCAAATTATATAAATGGTCTGAAATAGGTGAGAAATATTTCAATGGAGATGAGTGATAAATATTCCACTTAAATAAGTGTAATCAACAGCATTCAAATACAGAGGTTGAAACACTGGGACATTGTTCCACTCTGTTCAACTTTTGTGCTCAAGACTTGCTTACTGCAAATTTGCTCTCCAGTTGAATACATCAGGTATTGCTGGGCTGCTTTAGATCAACTTTTCTTTTTTAACTTGGGACTATTTTTGGAAGTCTGCAAAATGTCCAGGGAATACAGTTCACTTGCATTCACAGGCAGGCTGTTTGTATATGTTTATTGATCAGTTTAAAAAACACAAAGACAACAAGAACAAAACACTCTTGTATCTTGTCAACTCCACCTGGCACTTACAGAGAAAAGTCCAGATGTGCTAGGAAATATCTGGCCAAGTGGCAAGCTTGTGTGTCTTATTAAATAGCAAAAATACAAATTTCTTCAAATGCTTAAGATTTTCCATTGATTTTTCTGGCAAATACCTGTTCTACTATTCTCATTTCAAAACACCAAATGCTTCAACATAGGAAAAGGATAGATTAGATAAAAATATGTTCAAATTTTGGAAAAGACACCATTTTAGATCAACATTTGATCTAAACAGAATTCCTTTTGATAAGAAAGGAAACAAACTGTGAAGTTACTCCAGGCAGACAACCCAACAAATCATGCAATCCTCCCCAACAACTTAGTTAGTTACATAACTAAATGGTGGTGACTATATCCTAATGATGTCAGCTGAATTTTATTTAGACCCACAAATTGCAAAGTTAAAACAGTCCACTGGAAAAGGAACTGAGCACTGGACTCTGAGCTGCAAGCTGCAACATGAACACTTGGCATCAGACAGCACTTGACGAGTCCCCTATGCGGGGCAAAGCAACAGAGGCCGCTCAGGACAAGCAGTTTCAGAATTTTAAAGCTCACTGGGTAAATATTCTGCTTATTTAGTGCCTGCTAACACAGAGATAATTGCCAGTAGCTGGAATGAGTTGAGGAGTTACAGTAGATAATTCAATGTGCTATACAAATATATGTGTTCTTCTATTATTCATACCATGACATTTGTTGGTTGTCTCAGGAGTACCAAGTGAGGCTCCTATGGTTCATGAATTACTTGAATTATGCATGGCTATGGGTAGGCATTCACCATGTACAAACTGGTTTTGAATCATGCATTTCCTGGGGGCAATATTTTTCATGGTAACTAGCAAACTTTTTAGGCCCTTCAGAGCCTGCTGCATATTAGTAATTCCTACTTGTGGCAGTGATCCTGGCACGCCTGTTCTGGTAAACGTGGGAGATAATGAATGTACACACATTGGTAGATGGGAATCAGCATTTGTATTTATTCACATTCAAAAGGCTGTCTACCTCACTCGAAATTTAAATTATGACATCAAACTGCTAAACAGCTATCTGCTGTCCAGTTGTCACTATAAATAGCAGTCCACAAGAGGGAGGTGGCAGTAGATCATATTTTTTACATTTGGAACTGTACAGTCATTTCCCAGTTAACAATCCTGCCTTGGGAAGGTAACTTATATTCTCAGCTTTAGGCTTTTGTTTCTGGGTACCTCTTTACTGTTTTCAGTTGTTCATTTTTCTGAACAATACTGCCCCTCTATCAGGGAAATGTACATGAAAACCCATCAATACACTGTTTGCTGCATAAATACATGAGAATGGCTCTGCCAAAGGACATGCTTTTTCTAAAAACTCTAATAAAGACCTTTTCTTTCCCTTAGTAAAAACGCCATTTTTGTCCCAAAATCCATCTTTACAAAAGTAAAAGCTGAAAAGGAACTCAAATGTTGCAGTCTGTTGCTATGCATGCAATGCAACATTTCACATCATTGAGCATTATAATGTCAAGTTTCTAATAAGAGTGTTCATAAAATCATGACACAGACAGGCTCTTCAAGCTTTGGTTCATTCTTCTTCCTGGCTTGAGCAGCAGAGTAGCCCCACCAGGAGCCTCAGCTAGTCTGAGAATGGAACAGGTTGGTCGTTGGGCTGACAGGCTTCCATAAGAGAGCCAGCCCCCAGGCAGAGATCAACTTTGACCTGCCTGCTAAGGCTTCATAACCGCTGTGTTAAGACTTCATTTTCAGTTAAAAAAAATTGGGCCAACACTCTGCATTGTCCTGGAGAAGTATAGGTCTCTATAATTCCATAATTTATATATATGTGTATATATATATGTATATACAGAATAGTTACTCTGAGCATACCAGAACTTGTTGGCAATAGGTACATAAACTTGCTTTATTTGCTAGTCATTGTGATAAAGGGAAAACTCCGTTGTAAGACAGTTCTCTAATTTGTGTAAAAGCACATAACTATTGAGGTCACCTCAGGAAAAAATAAAGTTGTAGAAGCTCAGATTGTAGACTTTCTGTGTGACAGATTTTCAGGCTCTGAATTTTATAACCATGAACTTTGGGAGCATTTTGAACAGTCTGCTTTTGTATTTGCAATTCCTAGTTTCAATAACCACACAACCTTCACTCTACCCCTTACATTTTTTCCATTGATTTTGTGTATCTGGAAGGAAGACCAAGTATCCCAGAGCCACCATCTTTGTGCACTGAAGCTGTGTATCTTAATTATCTTTAGATTCTTAAAATTTCATTAGTTTGATGACATTAAGAGAAGTTGATTGTCCATTACAAGGTATTTCAAGCAAAAAAGTTTATTTAAAATTTCTTTTCATTTATATTCACTTTTCCTAAATTTTTATGAGTCTCATCCAATTAGTTTGAAAATATATCTCTGGAACAAAAATGTTCAGCAATAAATAATACAAATAATTGTGTATTTTAGTGGACTGTGCTTCTGCTGGTTGGTTACTAGGAATTTCTTTTAATGGTTATTTTTTGTTTATGACTTCAGGACTACATCTCATTTTGTCTTTTTTTTTAGTTTTTATAACTTTTCAATAACAGAAAGAGTCAGTATCACTACTTGCAAGTATATTGGAGAAGGTTTTTTTTCAAATTAACTGTAAGCAGATGCAAACTCAATTGTCAAATGTATTCCAAATTACAGAAAAAATTGTAGATGTAAGACATAGACATATTCACCACAAGATTTTTTAAAAAATCAAGGTCTAATAATAAGTGAAAATCCAACATCTTTACTTTTAAAAGGTCTTACTGAGCTGAATTTCACTTTTACCTGCAAATTGGACAGACTTTGTATAGGAAAATAAGGAAGGTACCTTCCAAAAATAAAATTTAAATGATTCTCTATTATAGTTAGCAGCGAAGCACATTAATTCTTCTACTATTCATTGTGATAATGATATTAATCAAGCTGCTCCCTGGATACTCATGTAGTTCTAATATGTAATTCTGTGGAAGCTCCATTCCAATTTAGCAAGAATTAATGTTCACTTATTGCAAAGTGTTACGGGAAAAATATATTTGTGGACCTTACGTATGATCATATTCTTGCAGTGTGAAAGAGGCAGAACAGATAAGTATAAGCTGGAATAGAATTCAAGTGTGATGAGTAAATGCTGTTGTACATAGAGTGCACTTAATAATCTCACAGTGTAAAAACTCAAGGCACTCAGAACTGTTATATTTTCAATGGCTTAATCAAGAAAGTGTTGAAAGACACTGGCATTGTGGTCAGGATTAATGGAATCCCTCAATGTCCTCATTAAATTTAATAAACCCGTGTAACAGAAATAATAACACCACTTCACATATGTGTTGCATTGCTCCTTTTATGAAGGATCTCCAAGCCTGTTGTGAGCATTCATCATGAGTTGTCCGTCTCCGTGGAAGAGGTCTCCTCATCCTCCTGCAGAAAATACCTTCTCCTGGGAGACCCTTGGAGAGGGTTCTATAGCTGCACACCTGGCTCTAGGCAGATGTGCGTATGTCCCTGCTGCCTGCAGCTCCACTGGCCATGTGGTGGACTTTACTTCTTTGTTCCAATTCCTGGAGACATTTTATTCAATCAGTTCCTAAGGTCTTTGTGCCATGAATCAGGCCTCATTTCTACCATTATATTCGTATTTTCAAAAATTAACAACAACATTTGTCTGCATCTTGTAAGTTTGTGCTTCACTAGGTTTTCAGTAGTACCTTTATCCAGATATTTATTTCATATTTTTAACTGTATCACAGACACATTTATGCTGCCCAAACTCTGCTTTGCTTCACTGGTACAGTTTGCTGAAGAAACCATACAAACAAGAGTCCTGGAATGCCCACTTTAGAAAAAGGCTACTTATTTTTGCTTAACTTTCAGTGACCTGGAGACCTCCCTGACCTGTGTCCTGTCTCATCAGAGCAGCCAATTAGAAAGTTTTTCAGAGTTTCTTCAACAGTTCTGCAGCAATATAAATTGCTACTCCTGCATAAAACCTAAATCATCCACAGGTCTAGGATTTTACTATATCTGGTGGAAACTGACCACTTATTTTTCAAATGTACTTCAGCTTCCCAGCTACTACTGTGTTACTTTTAAATTCCCTCCTCATTTGTTAAGAGTCCAGCTCACTTCTGCTTTATTCATTTTTGTCTAAAATCTGGAAGGTGTTGAGCTGTTCCCTTTTCCACTTGCTTGGGCAAAGAGAATGACTGGGCACTTTTCAACAGAAGGCTTTGCATGGCCAGGGAACTGCAGATCTGGTGGGAGCTAATTAATCGTTTTCTCTCTGCACACTGTGTATGGTCCTTCGCTTATTGCTGAAAAAGTTACTGGAAATAATAGTAGGAAGAGGACTTAGAGAGTGTCCCTTTTCTCCCTGAAGCTGTAGATTTTTGCTTTGCATTGGATGATGAGGACTAGAGTTATGCCCAAATACTTATTTAGAAGGAAGAAAGTACAACTACATACTTTCTATGTACAGCTTTATAGACCTATTGACAGGGATAGGTCTTCTTCTCAGCTGCTGTGGAATATTATGAAACCCACCTTGATGTGCAACACTCTTTCCAGCAATGTCACATTTCCTCTTAGTTCCTTTGCTAATATGAACCCATTCTGCTCCTCTTCTACTCCCAGCTCACCTTTTGTGCTGACTTGATTCTTTATTCTTGCTTGACACCTTCTGTCTTTCTGTCATGCCACTCAAATGCACCTGCTCTTGCCCTTTTAACCTCACAAAAACAAGTTTTTTACAATCAGTAAACTTCACCTCCAAATTCTACTCTTCACAATACAGTAAACAGAGATGTACCTAACAAAGAAGACTGGAAAGGGAAGGAAGCTGGGAGGTGCTTCTCCAAGTTTTGCTCCCAGATGAAATACAGTGTCCTCACTTAATCATGCTCTGTAAAATTCTTTGAGATCATTGCATTAAAGAGCTGGGCAAGTATAGGGCACAGTTTATTATATTGCATTTGTAATAAGGCCATAAGAGAGAAACCCTTGAACCACAGCTGTATTGTTGCAGTTACCACAGTCTGCGATGTCTTCCTTTGAGTTTTACTCCATGCCAACAAGCAGCAATAGGTTCTCACTGTATCCAAAACTCCTGCAGTCTTTTTCAGCCTGTCCTGGCCATCAGCCCATCAACCATTTCACAAACAAACATGTATTTCTCTCTTCATTTATTTCTTCCTTCTTTTCATCACACTGTGCAAGCAATTAGTTATTGAATCCTTGATAAACCGATCTAGACCAACCCACATAACTATTTTGCTCCTAATCAATTTATTCAGCTCACATTGAGGGTTTTATCATATTTACAATATCACAGCAATTTGTGTAGGAGTAGTAAAAGGTAAGGAGTAATTTTAGGGAAAGAAAATCCAGTTGTAGGTTTTGCTCGTTTTGTTGAGCTTCATTATGTGTGGGTTCATTGCACCATTTGGGAGGAGAAATTTTGAGTTTCAGTCAGCAGAGTTCAGTTCCAGCATGGGAGGAATAGAAATGCATAATTAAACAAGCAGCAAAAAATATGGAAAAATTTAATCAGACTTTTGCAGGCTGTCTTTTTCCAGAAGCATTTTTTTCTGGTTTACCAGTCTTCACTAAGCCTCGGAGATGGACTTCACCCTGCACTGTTATCTTTTTACAAGTTAATTTATTATCACAAGGGAAAAGAACCACAGAAGACTCAGGAACTCAGGTCAGAGAGGCACCTGTGCAACTTGGATATTTGTGCAAGGTGATTATTAAATACCTTCACTCTACAGCCTGAAGTCCCCATGGGGTGTGCACACAGTTGGGTCTCCAGGTTTCCTGGGTCCTGTGTCCCTTGTTGTATGTGATGGTGAATAGTTTTGGATCCAGGCAACCACCCAGATCCAGTTGAGATTTAACTGCAAATCAAATTAATAACTTCCTTGGCCTGCAGAGAAAAATGATGAAAATGCTGTCCCAACTAGTTAATTTTTCCTATTATTAGGATTTATTGACATAACTGTAGTAGTAAGAGGCTCAATAAGGCTCCTGGATTGAATCTCTCCCCCAATTCCCCCAACCCCCCACTTTTGTCCCTGATATTTCTATTTCAGCTCCATAATTCTATGACTCAGAGTTAAGCATGTTGTACATGATATTATCCTGATACGTGATTGTCCTATTCTCATCCTGCCATAAAAATAAATTCTGTACACAGAAACCGTACACACTTATAGTGCAGAAACCAGAGAGGGGTTGTAGAGTCAAATAACACACGTAATACACTTAAAACTATCCTTTGTGTATAAATTGCAGGGTATGAAAGCGTTAATTTGAGATTGGCTCAGGAGGGAAGCATGAGTTCCTAAGACTTCTACATTAAGAACCTTGATTTGTGCTGTAGCTGCCACATGCGACCTGCAACACATGCTTTGTTTCATTCCCAAAGGGAAAATTCTCCTCCTAGAGATTCAAGAGCAAAATGCTTTCCTTACAGGCACTTTCCCTCCAATTCAAGCCTTCTTTCTCCAGTGATACACACATAATTCAGGTACCAGAAAGACTGGCTGTAGTAATGGCAGTGTTAATGCACCCACACACCTGGAAGTTTTTAGTTCTTTTACCAGTTTCAGATTTTTTTAAGTCTTCATCTGATTATTGAATTATTTGGAGGGGTAGAAGGGCTCAGTTCCAGCAAACATCCCAGAGGAAAGCAGTTTTCCAGTGTTTGCAAGGTTTGACATCCAAGTACAAATACAGGCATTATAGATTAAGTCCAGTCTTGCAAATACAGAAAAGACTGAAATTGCATATTCCAGGGTGAAACCTGTAAAACTGCATGGACTGTCTTTACAAAGTCGTTTATTATAACATAATGTATGTATCCCACAGTAGTTGCATTGGGCAGTGATTATTGTTGGTTCCCCTTTTAGGAATGAAGGTCATTCAAACCAGAGTAGTGGCTTTCTTCTGATACCAAGAATGAGATCCTCTTGGTGTAGCCATACTTGACCAGGACTTTTCTTATGGGGAGGTTGATTAGCTTTGCAGTGCCCAGACAGAGCTTCTTAGCAGTGGCCACACTCCTCCTGAAAGGGATGTGGGCCTTGCTCTTTTGCTGGGGCACAAGGGCAGGAGTCCCAGAAGAGCAGCCATCCATCTCATTTTGCATTTTGCCAGCTATTTGAGTTGCAGCAACATAGCTTGTCAATGCTGTCACTCATAAGACATGTTCTCCTGTTAATGAGTGCTGCAGCATCTTAGCAGATTTCTGAGCTCTATTTTTGATGATGTCAGGTTCAAAGGGAGGTCTAAGCTGCATGAAGACAGAGATGTCTATAAATGGCATCTATTTCTCTGTGGCTGTATATACCTTCCCATATAAACTTTGAAAATATCTTCTTATGATAAAGTTTTCTTCCAACTTTTTTTCCATGCTCTTCTTCATACATCTTGAAGCCACATCTTTATTTAATACTGAGAGCCTTTAGAAAGATAGAAAAAAAATCAAGAATAAAAAAGTGGAGCTTGAAACTAAGGAGTTGAGGTCTGTGAACTGCTGGAAGCAAATTGGTCAGAAAAGAAAGAGAAGCAAGCTCTTGGTAGGGTTAAAGTGAGGGTGAAAGAAATGAAGATTGGGGAGGACACCAATTCTGATAAACCAAGTTTTTTTGGCTGAGGAGCTTCTGTTCTTCAAACTAAGCCCAGCTTGTTTTTAATGACCTCATCGTTGTTGCTTAGCCTTGCAGTGCTCCAGCCCAGCCCTGAGTCTCCTGTTCGCTGCAGTTGACTGCTCACTCTCCAGGCTTGTTTGCTGCAGCCCCAGGCTTTACATTTCGTTGTTATGCTGATGAGCCCTTTGACCTTCCTTCTCTCATCACAGATGCTCAGATAGCAACTGATCTGCACAAAAGAGAGCTGAGAGAAGTAGGGAGCTGCAATAGATGTGCTGGGGACTCTCCATAAGACCCTGTGTGAATGGAGCCCTGTAGGGCACAGGTATTTACCACAGTGAAGCTGAGTCACCAACAGAGGCTTCTGAAACCCATAGTTTTAACCCAAAAAGCAGAGTATACAGAAAAGAAATTAGAAGTCTTAATGAATGACTGCTTTGAGTATGGATTATACATTTCTAGCAATATGCCACTGTTTATAGCCCATCATTAGCCTGCAAGAGCTGTAGTGTTTGAACTTTTGTGTTTGTTTCAAAAGTGCCACAGTACAGCATTTTAGTCTTTCTACTGCAGTAACCACTGGTAGTTACAAATCCCTTCATGAATGCATTATGGAAAACTGGGGCAGAGCTCTTCACTAGCTAGCCAAGTGTATGCCTGCTGGGGCTTTGTACTAGAAAACAGTGAATAATGTTTTTAAAGCCAAAGTACAGTAGAAACCCATTTCACACACATAAGCATGTTGCACAAGACTAATATTCATTGAAGTTCCCTGCTGGTATGTGAAATTTATGTCAGTTTGCAATGCAGAACTTATTTTTCAGGTGTTCCTATAAGTGGGTTCATTCTTGTATCATTTCACCTGTCCTCAAAATAACTTAGCTCTGTAAGTCTATTATTTTATTGAGTATTCATGTAAAAAGGTCTCATTGTACCTTTCTCTATGATCTGGTGCACACAAAATGCCTCTAAGGAGAGGCAACACACGTTTAATTCTGCTCTGCTTTACTTATTGATTTCACTGCAGCCAGAAAATCTTCCTGTTTGACATCCCCTGACACCCTTCGTGGGTATTAGTTGCACCATCTTTAGCAATAGACCACTGACACTGGGGCCTCTCTAAAAGGATTAAGATCTTTACATTTTTAGCACAGCAAAAATAGTGATACCTGGTGGGTTTGATGGGGCATCCCTAGAGCTGGGAGCCAATCCATCTACCAAGTCCTGCCACTTCTGCAGAGACACAATGGATAAGCTTGTGCCTCCACCTTTTGCTTCATTAAGGAGACAGGAGGTATTAATGAAAGCAATTATGTATTCTCAGTCAATTTAATGCATGACAATATAAGAGACCATAAGTAATTATATTATCTGAGAAGTTTGTTAATTTTATCCTGTACTTAAGGATGTAAGGTACCGTGTAGAAAACTGATCATATGATAAGCAATGAAACACCCTATTTTTAAATAGCAGCTCAGTGAAAACCCCTTTCAAAAGGGGTTGACATAGTCATTTGTTTGGGTATTTAAGAACGAGGAGGAAACAAACATGTAGGCAGCTGAACTATAGAAAAAGCAAGGAAAATGGTGCCTTGTGGTTTTTGCATTCTTAGGCCAATCTAAAATTGAGTTGAGTGCTGATGCCCTGCTAGCAGCACTCATAGAGGATGTTGCTTTTCCTTTTCACCACTCCACGTGGTTTTTCTCCTACTGTCCAGCTAAGAAAAGAATGTAAATGGCAACATTTTTTTTTTTTAAAGGGAAAAGAACAAATACATAAAACCCCGGGTGTTGTCTTGTAGAAAAGTAAAGGCAGCATATCAAAGGGAATTGAAAAGTAGGAGAAAGAAAGAAAAGTAAGGAAAAGGGATTAATACTTAACAAAAGAAGGGGTAGCAAAACCAAGTCTAAAAACAGTAATCCCCGAACAGCCTAGCTATCAATATTTAAATAACTAACCTAATTATTTTATCATCTCGTGTGAATCTTACAAATAGTTACCCATTTGCATTACACATACCTATGCTCTCTCTCTCCCTTTTATAGAAAACAATGACTGAAACCCCTGAGGAGTGATGCAGGTTTCATATTTTAAGCTTATTCTTGGCTACTAAATAAACAAACTAAATGATTAAGGGGATTAATGTAGTCAAGCAACTACAGTTGGGGCAACAGGCAAGGAAGGAGCTGAGTATCACTCCATTACCCTTTAACTTATAACACAGAATTTAGCTCTTTCCCCCCTTTTGTTTTTTTAAACCATGTCTCCATACCCACAGTGATAAGCAAAATGAATAACAAGAGCCTTTAAAAGAAAACTTTGCTGCCCAGTAGGATGGATAGTTAGGATCAGTAATGTATAGTAGAAGTTATTTTCCCTATAAATGTGCAAGTTGGAGAAACACTATTTAAGGCAAAGGACCCCAAAAGAAATATAGTCAAAACGAGCACAAGTTTTCCAACCACTGGAGTAGCGTTCCTGTGTCAGGCTCTAAAGCATCACCCCATTAGCTGCAGAAAGGACAAGAAATCTTTCCAGTTTTGAGATGGAGCAGGTATTTTAGAGAGCAGGGGTGTCTAAGACAGTCAGCTAGACTTGCTTATCCAGGAGATCCCTCTGAAATCTAATCCATCTATTTGGGTATCTTAATCATTTATCTGTGTTTTGAACCAAACTGAAACCATCTCACCTTGCTGAAGTCACCATCATCTTAATATAGCACAGCAAAGAACGTTATGCTTTATTTATTTAGAGAAAAGTAGCTGATTATAAAAAGTTACACTGTCATGGAGTTGCAAATTGCATTTCAAAAACAACAACAACATATACCAAGTGAGTGAGTGAATAATACCCAGTGAGTTCCTACTATTCACATTTCCCTAACAAGTCCTGGATTAGCCAAAATCTCTTTTTAAGCCAAAGTGTGCAAAATCACTTTTTAAAGCCAAAGTTTGCAAAATTCCCATCACTTTTTCAATGCAGATATCATGGATATAACAATATCATATTTTACAACTAAAGATGTGGAACTTTGCTTCTGCCATTGCATTAACTGCTTTACAATTTTGGTGATTGCAGGAAATGAAGAAGAATTGCAAAAAAAAAAAATTGAGGAGGGGAGAAAAAGAAAGATTGTGAAGTCAAGATATTGTTTTTTTGGCAGGCAAGTGTTACTTGGAAAAATTGAAAAAAAGTCAGGAAAAAATCTGAAAAAAATCTAGAAAGCCAGATGTGTTCATTTAGGGGCACACAGTATAGTTCTCCACTACCTAAAATCCATGTTATCCAGGTGCAGCAAGACACAATAGCAGCAAAGCAGTGGCAGATGCCAATAACTTCTGCAAAACCCCCATGTTTTTGCTGCTGACCATAAGTAGATACGCGGAGCTCTTCTTCTATCACTCTTGCTAAAGGCAATTTTGAGTCAGGGTTGCAGAGCAAACTGCTTGCTGATTACCCCATTTGACCTGTCACCTAAGAGACGTGTGATATAAAATATTACTTGAGGTTTTCAAACAAATAACTGTAATTTCCATTTAATTGATTTTTGACCTCACACTGCAATTATTCAATGTTAATCTATCTCAGGATAGAAGAACAGCAATTGCATGTAAACTGAAGGATGCAGTAAAAAGTTATGTGCACAGGAGAAAGACTGCAGTTATTAAGTTAGCTTACATTTGCACAGTAGACAGATGAATAATGTTGCCTTTTTCTGCAATGTAATTATCAGAATCAACTAAATTCACAAGGAATACTTTGAGAAATGCATGGAAGTCGGTGCTGCACAAAGCATAAAAATCCTCATTCGAAAGCAATTCTATTTCTCTGGGTTTAGGAGTGTTTTTTATTATTTATTACAAGACCTAGGAGCGTGCTTGGAATTTTATAGAGCAACGAGCAGTAACAGGTCCCAGCCCTGAGCATAATAGAACACAGGAGAATGAAGAAAACAATACTGCACAGGAGGACAAATTTTATTCTTTGCCCCAAACAACAGTTTAAGAACAAGGTAGTTCAAATTCTGTCTTTGATATTCAATCCATGATTTTGGGGTTAAACAATCTGTTAACCATTCATCATCATCAGAATTGTCTTACTGATTGGAATATGTCTCTATTATGTTGATTATGAGGTATATTAATCACAACTTCTATCACTGCTATTGCTATCCAGAGCATGGCAATCTATATTGCAGTGTTTTCATAGAAAAGATTTTTTTTTTACTATTGAACCCAAAATATTGCAAAATGCAGAGAATTACCATATTCATCATTAGTGTGAGAGGGAGTTTGGCTTCTACAGAATAAATAGAAGAAAGAGGTGAAGATGGGCAGTGACAGTCTTGAGTTTCCGCTCCTCCAAGCACAGAGGAGTAGTCAGTGCTACTTAAGAAAAGTATTATTTACCTATTGAACAAGGTGTAAGTCACACTTCCAGACTGTGATCCATCCTGACTTTATGTCATGTGTGACAAGTTAGTCACACTACAGGAATATATATATATATATATAT